>JACEGR010003793.1:0-98223 GCA_014170235.1 Listronotus bonariensis | reverse complement strand
GTAAGTGTCTCACGCCTGCTACAGGGTTATAGTTCAGGAGTGTTCAGTGAAAGTGGAAAAAAATTCCGTTTAAAATCAAAATTTGACGAGCACGAGTGCCTTTTCTTAAATAATCTGGAGTACCCAAAATTAGCTAGTTTTGTTTTTAAGTGGCCACCCTGTATATAAGGACATTGCTACAAAAAAACAGACGTCAAACCTACAAAACAAACTGTATTAAAAAAAGTTTAAAATGAAAGATGGTAATTTTCTAGAAACCTGCGGCAACTCCGATTTTAACGAAATTTGGTATACGGGGGTTGTTTGGTGCGCTGATCACGAATCTGAAATATTTTTTTGGCGGAAACGTTTCGTTCTCGAGATATTCATCATCAAAGTTCAAATTTAAACTAAGCTTATTTTCACTATATTCCCCCTTCTTTTTGCACACAATTCTTGATTTAAAGCTAAAGTGGCACACAATATTTGATTTTCACCTTTTAAAACCCCGTTTTTCTACATTTTTACATTATTTTTGCATTAAATTGTGTTGTTTTTCTTTGATAATGCGGCAACCATACATACACATAGGGCATCATGGCACACTGGGATCAAAATAAGTCAAAGTATAGCTATGCAATTTAATGCAAAAATAATGTAAAATACGTAAAAAAACGGGGTTTTAAAAGGTGAAAATCAAATATTGTGTGCCACTTTTCTTTAAATCAAGAAAATTGTGATAAAGAAGGGGGAATATTGTAAGAATTGGATTAGTTTAAATTTCAAGTCTGATGGTGAGTATCTCAAGAACGAAACCTTTTCGCCAAAATTCTTTTAGCTTCGTGATCAGCGCCCCAAAATACCCCTGTAATGCCCTGAAGGTCGAAATAGATTTCGACCTGATGGGCGATTATAGTCCTAGTAACGCCCTTGATACATAAATAGCTATTAGGTAATTTTCTAGAAACCTGCGGCAACTACGATTTTGACGAAATTTGGTATAGGTACAGGGGTTTTTGGGGCGCTGATCACGAATCTAAAAGAATTTTTGGCGGAAACGTTTCGTTCTCGAGATATTCATCATCAAAGTTCAAATTTAAACTAAGCTTATTTTCACTATATTCCCCCTTCTTTCCAGTAAAGCCCGTGGTGCATACAATGCTTTATGTTTTATCCAAAAAGAGTTTTTCAATGACTAATTACATTATTTATTCGCAATATAAAAAATAAGTTGCACCTGTACCTGTATACGTAAGTAGATAATGACTGGTGTTAAGTTTGACTTTGATGTTTCTATCAGTTAGTCAGTTGGCATTTTTATTTAAAGATTTGCTCAAAATGGAAAAAATTCCACAAAATATAAGAGAAAAGGCCAAAAAAGCGACCGAAAATCTTTTTCCAGTTAAATCAAGGCAACAGTATGATCGGGAGTATGGCATATTTGGTATTTGGAAAGAAGCGAACGCAATTCTTCAAATAACCGAAACCGTTTTAATGGCATATTTTCAGAAACTGGTAAGTTATTGATTTTATTTTAATACATAAGTTTGTATAAACTTGATCTTTATTGTGAGAGAAATAAAATTGGATAAGCAATAAAATTTCCATATTAGCGCATTAGGGCATTATAAGCGGGCATTATCATAATGCCCGCTTATAATGCCCTAGGTGTGATAGCAGGTATTATTGTTACCATAACATATTCTGTTTCTAAGGTATTACAGATCAATAATAGATGGGTAAAACATAAATATATTTACATTATTAAAAGAAGTAATAAAAATTTTCTTTCTTTGTGTCATAATAGAGGTTAAAAACACTTTAATTACAAATTTTTCAACGCCACAAAACTTTTACTGAAAGTGCTGATATTTTAAAGACAAACAATCGACCATTATTATAAAATATGCGCGATATACATATCATTAAATTCAAAAACAAATTATGAATAGTGGGAAATAATGTATTGAAACCAAAGAATCCCATATAGAAAGTGAATGTGAGAATTTTAGGTTGGCATTTAACATCTGCGAGGTGTAAGAATCAACTTCTTTTCTTTATGGCCAAATTTGACTAATTAACGGATATTGGCGTTATGAAATTAATTGGAATTAATTTTATTGCCGTTTTTGTTTTGTTAACTTATGAACATTATTAAGATACACATGTCGTATTAGGAAATACTTCCGCTTAAGAAAAAAAAACGATTTTTTAAATGAGTCCTCTGCTTATTTTTAGATTCTTCTTTTGTGTAATAAAGCACCAAATACTAAAAATCTTCACTTACAAAACAAAATATTTTACCATTGAAATTGTATGTATTAAATTTTTTCGCTCTGTTTCTTTATAATTGGAACAAAAAAAATTATAAGCGTTTCTTTATTCTAATGAAATATCAACCTGTTACATTACAAGTATGCAACATTGTTTTTCTTTTTTCACTGCTAACCTGCGAAATTGCTAATATTTACTTCATTCCCTAACGAGAATGAATATTTCTCACCCTTGGTAAATAATCTTAAATAAAAAAAAGACCTACCCAGCAAACACTCTTTGCCGGCAATATACATTTTTCATATTGGCATTGATGGTAAAGCATTGGCAATTGGTGGCAATATTATGCCAACATCTAATACGCATTAAAAAGTTAACCCTAAATAAACACTCAATTGCCAATAAATTTTACATGCAGGCGAATTGCCGGCAAGCATACAAAAATGGCGGCATACCAATCCTGATTAAATAAAGCACGCGTTTTTGTTGCAGGCAAATAAATATTGGATTTTTGAAGGCAAACCTTCGACGCATATTCATACTTTTCAAACCATATTATTAACATTGGTATTTAACTAACATTCGAGCAATTTTTTTGATCTGTTTTATTTATAATGGCGGCTAAACAACATTATTTTATGTTTTTTTACATAATTTAAAGGAAATGGCTCTTTTCCTAACATTTTATTGATACAAATCATGCAAATAAAATGTTTATTATATATTTTTGAGAGAATAAAAATAAAATGATGGTAAAATTAGCTAGGTTAATTTCGACGATTTCGACCGAAGGTGATAAATTTAAATTTCCCGCTTGGCCGAAATACAAGATTTGACAATTTGACAGATGAGGCAACCTTGCTTTTGTTTGGCCGCTTTGTGCAATTGTTTTCTATGTGGTTTTCTAGATTTTTAGTTTCTTTTTTAAAGAAAAGAGATTTTAGTAGACATAATTAAGTGTATTTATTATCTAATTAGTGTGTGTTGTGTAATTAATTGGCAATGGCTAGTCAAGAACGCGGGTTATTCAAGTAGACTGTTAGGAGTTGTAAACATTTTGTTTAAAACCTTTTAAATTTGTAGTTACCTCAAAAAATTATATGAAATCAGGGAGTTCCCTTATTAAAAGTTTTAAAGACGTGTTAATAAAAAAATTATATATATTTAATAGTTTTTTTTGACATTTAACTCCTTTAAAATATTTCTCCCTATGTTTTGGATCTGAAAATTGAGTGTAAGTGTCCCTTAAATACTTACTATTTTAAAGTGTTTTCTTTTGATTTACTATCTTTTTTAAATTTTATTACATACTTTTTATTTTTTTTTTGGATTATTGTTACGGTATAAAAATTTATATTATGTAATTTTTTTATTGATAAAGTTTTCCTGCTTTTTTGTCTCATTTCTTTCGATTACAAAATTCTAAATATGTTATTTAACTTTTGGGACATTCAACTTATAAAACTTGCAATACTTATTTAATGATAAATGCCATTATCCTTAACGCATTTTTTTTGCCAATAACTTATTAATGATGGATGCCATCATCCTAAACGCATTTTTTGGCATAACTTATTAATGATGGATGCCATCATCTTATACGCATTTTTACCAATAACTTATTAATGAAGGATGCCATCACTTTATCTGCAACACGTGGCCTAATAACTGCCAATTGCCCACTTTCGCGTCTTTTTGATACCTTTTTGCCAATGCCTTGCCATTAAAGAGTGTTGGCAATGCCAGTAAATTAAATGTACAACGCCGGCAAAAAATGTAATATGGGTATGTAAATAATGAGAACAATTCTATAATTTTAAAGATATTAAAAGAAACTTTAGTTAACTTAATTATCAACTAAAAGTAGAAAATTAATGTTAGCGCAGTGAAACAAATTCTATATCTACCTCAGGTGAGAGAGGTATTATTTACCTCGCACTTTATATCCTTTGGCGCTACGAGTCTTAGGATATTAAAATGCTTGGTAAATAATAGCTTACTTCTCACCCCAGGTATATAATATACTATTATTTTCTCCGTCTCCATTGGAGATGTAATATTGGAACTTTCCTGCGGTTAGTTGTGTCGACTAGTCTAGTGAAGTCATTATTATTCAAATACTTTTAGTTCTGGTTATAAAATTTTTTATGACCAATATATTTGGCGAAGGGGCGCGCTTGTGGCGGCTTCGGTTGTATCGGCAAGCGTCGATCTCCGGAGTTAAGCAGTGGAATGCGCGCCCATAATTTGGATGGGTGACCGGCACCAGCGGTGTTTTGGGCAACGGCACACGGTGTTCTGCTCGGGAATGCGGACCGAGCAACAACCATCCAAGTTATGGAATGAATGGTGTGTGAATGGGAAGGAGTAGGGGTCAAGGTACAATAAGCCTTAAAGCTGCAGTGCACCACCTAGGGGGCGGTCGTCGGACCTGGGTGGGATGACCCCGAAAGGGTGAAAAAAATTTGGCGAAGGTGTTATTTAAGTAGATACAAAATATTTTAAGCCGATAAAAGCTAGTTGCTTGTTCTGATCCTAAACACAAAAATGTTGTCCTTTTACAAAAAAATATATTAATTTTAAGATAATATAGGAGGGTGGTGTAATTCTCGATATATTTTTCTTAAATAAGAATAATAAAAAATAACCTTAATTTACTTTTGATTTAAAAAAACCTGTATAAACAAAAAATCATTTTTTAACACTTTTCCCGCTGCTTGTTGGCAGTTTTTAAAGGGATATTTTTCTAATTCTTCCCTTAAATTAATCAGTATAAGCAAAGACAATTGTAGTTTCACTATAGGGATATTTTTCAAACTCTTCTGTCTTACAGCTGCTAACAAGCTTGTCTAACAGCTGACGTCATTATAATGTGAATTGAAAAAATAAAAGCGTATACCGCCAATGACAAATGACATAAAAAAATTATAATAATATAACCTAAAAATAGCAACTTCAGTTTTAAAACAAAAATGCACAATATCTTTAATGGCAGGTAAATTAATCCTTCACATGGTGTCCCACACATACTATTGTTATTGTTATTAGTATACCTACATTTAGTCAATTTGATTTGATTTTTAACCTCAAATTCGGCTATATTTCCCCCTCCTTGTTTTTTTCATCCTGTTAGACATCTCCCGACGCGACGCCGCTAACAACCGCTGTGAGCTGCTGTAAGACTGACGTCATTGATTTGTCAAAAAAATGAAAGTACTTGCAGCTGCTGTAAGTAGCTAACAAAGAAAATCAGTATAAACAAAGACAATTGTAGTTTCACTATCTTTGGTTTGAGCCTTATATTCAAAGTGCTGCGCAGAAAAAAATGTTTTTTAATATCTGCTGCTAGTTTTCAAAAACCACAATCCGCTATTGGCCTAAGCAAAAAAGTAATTTTATAAAGATTTCTGTTATTTGAATCTCAGACTCCTTAAACAACTGCTTTAAAACCAAATTTTTGTTCACATTTTAAAGATTATTTTTACAACAAAAAATATTAGTAGTCTTATTCACTACCTAAAAATTATTTTAACAAACATAATGTTCAGATCCTCAAACGGAGTCTAGAAAGAAGACATTTGGTGTTATTTTGGTAAGACTCCCCATATAACATTTTTTGCCGGCGTTGTACATTTAATTTACTGGCATTGCCAACACTCTTTAATGCAAGGCATTGGCAAAAAAGTATCAAAAAGACGCGAAAGTGGGCAATTGGCCGTTATTAGGCCACGTGTTGCAGATAACGTGATGGCATCCGTCATTAATAAGTTATTGGCAAAAATTGCGTTTAAGATGATGGCATCCATCATTAATAAGTTATTGGCAAAAAGATAACAAAAAGGCACGAAAGTGGGCAAATGCAGATACTCCCAAGCAGCAAGCTGACGTCTTATTGACGAAAATTGTCGCATATACTTTTTTTAAAAGCTAAAATGATGCGATATTTTATTTGAAAATTAAAATAGGAAAAAACTCCTTGCTGCATGCAATTTCCTTGCAATGCAAAGTACAATCTCTCGGAACACTGTCCAACTTGGAGATATACAATACAAGATATATGAATACATTTAATTATGTCTATTAAAAAACTCTTTTCTTTAACAAAGAAACTAAAAGCTAGAAAACCACGTAGAAAATAAATGCACAAAGCGGTCACTTTCAGTCGAAATTAACGTAGCTAATTTTACCATCATTTTATTTTTATTCGCTCCAAAATACATAATAAACATTTTGTTTGACCTAATTTTTATTTGCAGGATTTTTAACAATAAAATGTTATGAAAAGGCCATTTCCTTTAAATTATGTAAAAAACATAAAATAATGTTGTTTATAGCTGCCATTATAAATAAAACAGATCAAAAAAATTGCTTTAATGTTGGTTAAATACCAATGTTAATAATATGGTTTAAAAAGTATGAATATGCGTTGAAGGTTTGCCTTCAAAAATCGAATATTTATTTGCCTGCAACAAAAACGCGTGCTTTATTTAATCAGGATTGGTATGCCGCCATTTTTGTATGCTGCCGGCAATTCGCCTGCATGTAAAATTTATTGGCAATTAAGTGTTTATTTAGGGTTGACTTTTTAATGCGTATAAGATGTTGGCATAATGTTACCACCAATTGCCAATACTTTACCATCAATGCCAATATGAAAAATGTACATTGCCGGCAAATAGTGTTTGCTGGGTCCCTTATTCCTCTTTTAATGTAAGAAGCATAAACTTTAATTTGTATATATTTACTTTCTCCTAAATTATTACATAAATACCCTTAATTCAAGGTAAATTATTATCTTTTTCTGCATTTAAAGCGATAAAAAAAATAAAGTTATCTCATTTATTTACAAGGATTTTATTACGTCAACAAGAAAATCTGCTTTTATGGGTGCAGCTTTCGTCTTACTAAAAGCACCTGTCGTGTATGCGATTTCTTTTAAAACAGTTTTGATAAAAGAACTTGAGTTGTTTCTCAAAAAATTCTTAACATACCTACGTTACACATAACAATTAGTTGGTTCACTATTGTCTTTCGACATTCTTTTCGCATTGCGAAAGAAAAGATGTCGTTAATTATAAAAAAGGGGTTATTAAGTGTTTTTAACCGACCTTAAAAAAATTTCACCTTTCACCTGTTTGTTGATACGTGATTACCCGGCATTTGTTGACCGATTTTAAAAATCCTTTTTATTTGAAAGAGTGTACTTCCCGGTGGTCCCATAAAAAGCTAAGATCAGGATCGCGAGAGAGAATGGTACTAGACCTATTTTTTCTCTCTGCTGTACGTTGTTCGTGCGGCAAAGCTGCCTCTAGCTAGGGAATATGCTCGATAATAAAAATACGCATTCAGAATCGACAACCTTGGGACCTCCGGACAGTGCGGACGTGCATAGAGGACTACAAAGTTCTTCCCGGAGTGGCGGCTAGAGGTGTCGTACGAACGTTTTTTACCTTCGGGGATCAAGGAAAGATTCACGCTAAATTGACGGCATCTTTCTTCTAGATCTAAGCGCTGTGAGCGAAGATTCCTATAAGCTGATAGTATCCTGTTTGGTGGTAAACACGAGGTATTTCTCAAATGGCGGAAATAGATGGGCGTGCCATGGGAACTGTAAGTAGTGAAAGTGAAGGTTATACGTAACACCAGTAGCAGATCTTGGTTTGACAGCCGACAATTAATGCATTGCATCGATTGTAGAATTATTTTGTTTTCTTTTTGGAATTTCTGGGAGCTACGAGCTCGATTATCCAGATTTTCCGCCGACGAAGCCCTGGAAAGCATAGTCCGGAAGGGGGAGAGTGGTGGATTGGACCTGAAGGGACCAAAACCAAGAAAAAAAAAATAGAAATAGAATAGAACCTTGGAGCAAAATTAACCCTTTTCACCGAACTAAAAGAGGTAGGTACTAATAGTATTTTTAAGACTACAGTAAAAATCACAAGCACGTTTAATTTAATTGGTTGAAAGCGGTACAGACGGTCATGCATAACTGTCTCATTGGAGGTGGGGGGGAGGTCATGATTAGTTCTGGTTAGTTATTATTTATTTATTTTTTAAATCGCTTTAAACCAATTAAATAACACGTGTTTGTATTTTTACAGTAGTTTGTGTTTTTAGTGTATGTTTGCCTTTTTAATAATAAT
The DNA here is from genome assembly GCA_014170235.1 of Listronotus bonariensis. Taxonomy (NCBI): domain Eukaryota; kingdom Metazoa; phylum Arthropoda; class Insecta; order Coleoptera; family Curculionidae; genus Listronotus; species Listronotus bonariensis. The sequence goes on along the minus strand of JACEGR010003793.1, from coordinate 89,827 downwards.
AATAATAAACTAAAAGCTAAAAATCAACAGTTTTTTTTTTAATAAACCGACTTCAAAACAAGAATAAAACCAGAGTTGGGTCGAATACTGAAAATCGGTTTTCGAATACGAATACCTGAAAAAGGAAGTATTTAAAAACCGAATATTTGAATACTTGGAAGAAAAAAGTATTCGAATACTTGGTATTCATGAATACCCGGAATCAACATTCGAATACTGAAAAAAAAGATTCGAATACTAGAAAACAAAACCGATGATTAAAAAATTTGAAGAGCAAAAAAAGAGGAGGTCTTCATTTCAGTTTTTCTCCTTTTGGTATTCTAATCATAACAATTTTGGTATGCGGATACTGCTTACACATTTCGGTATTCGAATACTTGGAACGCCGGTATTCTTTTTTTTATCTTTGAACAAACCACGAAGGCTTAAAGCCTAAATACTAACGTACCGTGGGTGTCTTAAGCGAGGTAAGAGGGAGTTTGTTGACACGGGACTTAAATACTTGAAGATTTGGGGGGAAGGAAAGACCTCCGCGGGCAGCAGGTTCCACAATCTAGAAACGCTACGAATAAAAGAACGAACAAAGTGAGATGATCGGGGCCTGTCCAGTTGGACCGTATAGGGATGCATACGCGCGGAACCACGAGTTTCTCTGTTGGGAACCGTGAGTGGAGGAACTATACTGGACAATTCTTCAGAGCAGAAGCCATGAAAGTACCTATAAAAAAGCAATAAATCCCCCACAGCCCGACGATGGGCAAGAGAAGGAAGCCTTTCCGTAAGTGAAGGATCATTAATGAGACGAATAGCTCTTCTTTGAATAGAATCAAGAATGCTTAGGGTTATGGGGGATGCCATGCCCCAGATATGAGAACAATATTCCAAGGGAGGTCGGATTTGGGACACATATAAAGTGTATAAATTAGAAGCGGAAAAATACTTTTTGGCTCGAAAGTGAAATCCAAGCTTTTTAAAGCTGTCGTGGCTATAGATACAATGTGTTTATGACAGTTAAGGTTACTTTCAAATGTGACGCCCACAAGATTAAAGGTGTCTTTGCTCTGTAAAACTTGGCCGCTTATAAGTAGAGGATGAGTATTTGTTGACTCTTTTCGCGACAAGGAACATGATTGTGTTTTGGATGCATTAAAATGGACGAGATTTTTGGCGCCCCAATCCAATATTAAATTAAGATCCTGCGACCCGACTATATATATATATATATATATATATATATATATATATATATATTTAATTTTCATTTTTACTTTTTAGTAAGTTTTACTATTGTTTTAAAGTTAGTTTAATCTTTTTATCTGTATATTTTATATTTTGTTTTAAGCAATCTGTTAACAATATTCAAAGACGCACGGTATTGACTGGAGGTCACTTATCTACTACTTTCCTTGTTTCCTTGTTCAGCACTGCTTAACTAAGTTAACTTTACGGAACATGGTGTTACAAGACAGTAGTGGATGTACTATCTGCTCACATTTACCGTTTAAGCGTTAAATAAAGGCTATACAGGAAGTGGGTTAAATAGCGAACATGTTCTTTTAAAAATCATAGGTTAAATTTAAAAATGCATAAATTGGCCATCCTTATTTTTTACCCTAAATTATATTAATTTTACCAAAATAGGGGGCCCAAGAGGGATTTTGCGCGTTACTCGAGCGCGTTAGAAAATTATATGGGAAGAAACCTTGTTCCCTCTAATGTCAGGTTGGTAAAAAATCGTTCCTTAGAAAAACTCGAGTGCGTCAGATTAAGACAATGTAAGTTAAGTACCTGCAGAAAAATGTATATTTCAATAATCTGATAATTAGGATTTTTTTCACGACTTTGCAACTTAACCATTTTCTTATGCCACGCTTAAATCATCAGATTATTAAAATATACATTGTTTTGTTGTCTTAATCTGACGCGTCGGGTTTTTCTGAAGATTGCTTTTTTACTAATCTGGCGAGTTGTTTTTAACGCACCCCCCACCATATAAAGGGTACATATATGGTAGGGGCACGTTAGAGGAAACCAGGTTTCTTCCCCTATAATTTTTTGACGCGCTCGAAAAACGCGGCAAATCCCTCTTTGGCTCCCATACTAAAATTGTTATAAGCTTTGTTCGCGGGTCTACTAATGAACTGATTCTGAACCAGAACCGAACTGGAACCGAATTGTTTTAAAGCGCATGTCTAGTTATTTATTAATTCGGAATTTTTATTTACAGCGAACGATTTTCCATACAGCTGAGGATGTATTCTAACCTAGCCTCTTGGTTAGGATTTTTCATGGTTAAATTGGATACTACACAAAAAAATTCAAATAAAAACGTAAATTGTTATACTGTCGAAAGCCACTCGAGGTCTCTCGGCGGAAGACGAGGGATTCCCTGCCTCCTCTCGTTTTTAACATAAGTATGTGTATTTAACTAAAGATAAAATTCAAACAACAAGAAATGGTAAAATCTTGTAATATTGTCTATATTTTTTAATTAAATCTTTATTTATTTTATTGCATACATACATTCATTCGGAATACAATTAAAAATCCTTTGTTTATATACGCTCAGAATCACAAAAATAAAAAAAAATATTCAACAGGTATATTAACCCGCATAAAAAGTTGCATAAACAAATAAACTGTAATACAACGGTTTATTGCTGTACCAAAAACAGTAAACAGCTGACCATGTCGACAATGCGCATGAAATTCCTAACTGAACTTTTAGTTCCAACAAAAATCCCAGGACTGATAATCTGGTTACGAACCGGTAACGAACTGATTTGATTGTAACCCGCAAATACAGAACTGTTACTAAAAATTTAGGATTTTACTGACCGCGAACGCTGCTTTTTCACTGCGCATGCGAATAGTCCCACAACCGGTTCAGAATCGGACCCGCGAACAAAGCTATAGATAGGTATAGGATAGGCTAGTGGATAAGCTACATGAATTATGCGTAGATTTTGGTGCAGAATTTAAAATTGCATTTAAAACAATTCTATTGTAAACACACGCTGCGCTGTATTGTCAAAATAAGAAAAAAATTATAAAGCCGTACATCAAATTCCAAATTTAAAAAGAAAATGTTTAAATTATATATTATTAACGTCAAAATTTAACCGATCAGGCAGTGCCGTATTATCCATTAGGCTGACTAGGCTACAGCCTAGGGCGCCATGAAAAAATAGGCGCCAGACAGGGGAGTTTTTAAAAAAGTTTAGGTCGGATGGAGATTTTTGGTGACTAATTTCTTTGGGAAGAAGGTGCTTTGGAATGAAATAGACGAGAAAAGGAGGAAAGGACCTTTTTTTTGTTTTTTTTTTTTTTGGTGGAAAATAGGCGCTCCGGGAATTCTAGCCTAGGACGCCTCAAACAGTTAATACGGCCCTGAGATCAGGCATAAAGTTACGTCATCCTAAATGCCGATATAGAAAAAGAAAATCATAGGACCATGCAGTAAAAAAGACAATAGAAGCTATATTATACGCCAAGGGATTAAAGAATTTATACTTTTTATCCCGAGGCGAAAAGTTTGCAACCCGACCGAAGGGGGGATACAATTTGTAGAGGGATTAAAAAACACTTTACTCCAGAGGTATATATATTATTTTTGCACTTCTGTATTATTTTTGAAAAGAAAATATTACATAAAAAAAATAAGAAAGTTAGGCATTCTAAGAAAAGCAAAATGAAAATATAATGTCTGGTGGTAGACAAGTTAAACTATATAATTAATAGTTTAAAAAAACTAAAAAAACACGCTTTTATATGCAACCGAACTAAAAATTAGAAAATAATTTTTCATTAAAAAAATATTGTCATTTCATAGTAAAAAGCGTGGGGTGCATTTTACTATTTTTTCATAACTTTTCCATCATAGATATTTGCAAATATAATAATTATAACATTTAATATATTAATCACCCCACGCTTTTTACTATGAAATGACAATATTTTTTTTAATGAAAAATTATTTTCTAATTTTTAGTTCGGTTGCATATAAAAGCGTGTTTTTTTAGTTTTTTTAAACTCTTAATTATTTTTCATTTTTTAGTTTCTGCTACTCTTGACAAAATGGCGAAAAATTTTTTTAATGAACAAGAGTGGCAAATTTTAAAATTTTTCCAACAGATTGCAACTCACTAAAAAATTTCTTCTTCATTAAGTAGCAAAGTTTGAAATTTTGCCAACAGATGGCAATCCAGGCAATGTTTGGACCGTTGCCAATATATTGCAACCCACTAAAAATTTCTTCTTCATTTAATAGCAAAGTTTGAAATGTTGCCAACAGATGGCAACCTAGGTGTTGTTTTTATAATATAATGGAATTTTTTTCCTGGCAATCCAAAAAAGATAACGGGATACTGTTTGCAGATTATTGCATTGTCATGTTTCCTTAATACGTGTGCAAAGTTTCAAAGAAATCGAATAGCTGGAAGTTGGTTAAAATTAGGCTCAAAGATTCCGTTACATAGCCAGCCAGATTGATAGATTGATAGATAGTTACAACCCAAGTTAATAAAAGCGTGTTAACTAGAAAAGTGAGCGAAATATGTGGTGTAGCAAATGCACTTTTTACTTCGGTCCCTCAGAGACTTAAGTAGCCACTTTAGTCCCTATGAAGTGCAAAAATGTAGTTTGTATTAAAAGACAACTAATTGCCAAATTCTTGGCCATAGTGGATGACACTGTCTTACTGCTATTACTGTGTACGTATCAATGGACGCTCGCTTGAGTAATCTTACAAACGTCATAGCCCAACCAAACATTTAGTATTGTTTGATGCATCACTAGTAAAACTATTTAGCAGTAGTTATGTATAGCTTATACGCTCTAAGAATACTCTTAAAAAAATTATGTTTCAATCTTTAAAAAATTATTGATATCGTCATGTCATTGTTATATCTCTAATTTGGGTGTTTTTAATAAAATAACTTGTTTTTAATTATTTAAATTTATTGTAAGTTGAGACTTGAACTTAAAGTTTAGCCCACTATTAAAATTTTAAAATATATATACCAAAAAAGGATGACAGAAAAAGTTTAACTTTCTAGAAGAAGAAGTACCAGAACTATGGTATATTATGAATACATTGTATAAAAAAACTTACAATTATTTCTTTTATTCCCATTGCGGACATCCTTAAACAAAATCACTAAACTCTCCGCCCGACCTTGCACTTGGACGTTAACACTGAGTCTGCACGGAATCTTCTCGTTACTTTCCTTTCTATATCAGTTACATCTTCCATATGCAGAATCTTCATTCTTCGCTCTTTCTAATAATGTCGCATTTCTCTCTCTATTTGCTTAGTCTACCAGCAAATGTTACTTTTTAGTTGTTTTCCCTTAAATCAAACTCCTTTTCTTCTTAGTAACCGATAAACCCTACGATACTATGCTTCAAATATCAACCAGTGCTATATCTGGTGAATAGTGTGAATATTGCAATAAATTTTACTTTAACTTATTTGTGGTATGCTATGAGGGGGGAAGGGATGGTCGACTTGTTAGGAAAATAACTATTTTATCCTTTCTGAAAGGCTTTAAATTTTGCTTTCGAATGTGTTGTTCTCCTCAGTAGCTTAGCTAGAAGTGTTGGGGCTCAGGGCGGCAAGTCAAGTCGGAAGCCCATTATTTTTTGATGGAAAAAAAGTTGGATAGCAAAAAAAAGTCTTCACCTTCAAAATGGGGCCCTCCATGTAAAATTGTATACTTTCTTCAGGTCGGAGGCCCCCCTTTCTATACCCTACTAACCTCACCTTTGGAGAGAGCCCTTTTTAATATATTCTATCCTTTCTCTGCGATCTTAGCTCCATTTTTTTCCACTTTTTCTCCTTCAATACAAGTTCGTCACCACAACTAACAAAAAGTATACCTTTTTCCTATATTAATCCCCTTTTGGAGGCCCCCTCGAACCCGGGGCCCGGGGCGGACCGCCCCCTGCCCCTCCCCCTCCCTACGCTAGTGGTTTTCCTAGTATTGTTATTTAAAATATTACTCACTGTCTAATTAAATCCCAAAACTTCTACTAAATCACTCTCTATCTGCACCTTGTTGGGATTTTTGTAGATATTGGTGAGCTTTTGCATCCCTTATGTCAAATGAATTGGTCTTCAAGACTGAAACAACCACTCTCCGGTGGCGCAGTGCAGAGAGCTTTGATCTCAGAAGCTAACTAACTGACCAGAAGTCGCCGGTTCGATCCTCGGCCGAAAAGACATTTTTAGTTAGTAGTTATTTAACAAATATCGTTCGCGGTGGAACTACCACGTTGTCTAAAGGGTGCTGTAAAATGCAAAAACTGCATGTTTCAGTGCTTGCACAACGTAGACGGAACAGGGGAAAGATAGGTTAAACGACTAACAACCTGACACTCACGGTACTCTGATATTAAGGCATAAGTCTTCGTGGGATGTCACAAAGATTAAAAATACTCTTTTTAAGTAACTAGCCAACGAACTCTCAGAAGTGGGAATTCGTTGTTACTAACCCATGTTTCAAACTGCTCTATAGTTAAAGGTTGGGAGTTTTTATACACGTCAAACTTTCACTAGATTGAAGCGTCGAATTCGACCGGTCTCATAGCAGTTAAACATTAGCAAATTCACCATCCTGCCGAGAAAATTTTATCGCCAAAAAATGTTTTGTTTGTATAGAAAAAATAGGTTATAAAAAAATTACAAAAATTTGTTGAGATGTCTCAGTAACGGGAGGATCATTTTAAAAACAAGATTATGTAAATTGGTGAAGTATAACTCTCACACCAACTAGCGAAACAATTTGGCTTCGACTCCGTACTACGGAAGAGAGTGTAGACAGTATAAACAGTATGGTACCTGTTATATTAGACTTTATAATCAGTAAAAGTAAAAAAAAAAGATTGTGAATATATTTGGGTATTTTATAATAAATGGTATAAAGTGATGAAATAGTAAAATTGAGATAGTTTAATATTTAATATTAGATATTTTTCCTTTTGGTAAAAATATTTACAGGATTTATTTTTAATAAATACTAATTATTGTTGCTATTGTTCAAAAAGCAACGATGATTAGCAAAAATAATTAATTTATAGATACCTCGCAATTTTTTTCTTGTGTGAACTCAAGTGCAAACATCTCGAAAAAGGTTACTTGGAGAGATTTCAACAAAATACACCTTTTTCGTGTAGAAAACATAGCAGAGCTGGGCCGGATTAGCTCTTTCGTGCTCTCTAGGCTGGAGTTGTCGGGGCCCAAAAATAGTAAATGTGATGACTCAAAAAAGGTATTTTCCTCTGTGGCGTCTATTTTATCAGACAACGCCCTAGGCTTCAAAAATAAAATTGCTGACCAAAAAAAGGTCCTTTTTCGTTGCCTTATAATCCAGGACCACAGGGGCGGTCATATCGACTTTCTGAGGGGAGGGGCATAGGCCAAGAAAAAGTGTGTGAGGTGCCAAAAAACAAAAATCGTGGCGCCCCTAGAAAGAAACAAAATTTTTAGAAGACCAAAAAAAGTCCCTTCACCTATTTTCTTCTTTCATTCTTTAATTTCTAAAATTACAAAAAAATCCCACGTATTTGAAAAGCAAAAAAAAGTCGTTTGTCTCACTTTTCAATTCCATGATCACCCTCACCCCTCGGACCAGCCCTGAGGGGGGCCATATTATCATTAAATGCCCAAAATGCCCATATTTGCCATTACATATGTATGAAATACAAAGGATGTGGCATTAAAGGGGGGGGCATGGCCCCCATGGCCACCCCTATTACCGCCCCTGTCAGACCAAAAAAATATTTTCCTGTCTGTTGTCTATTCTATCACTTTGCCCCCTAGGCTTTCGCCTAGTTAGCCTAGTGGGTAATACGGCACTGTAGCAGAGTTTACTGTTTTGGTCATATTTTGTACATACAGTAAGCACAAATAATTCAAATTGTTTTAGAGAAATTCACGGTAGGATAAGTGACGTCCTCTAGTTAACACAGAATAAATCACATCAGATCTTATTTTATTTTTTCGTGTCAAAGAACACCAAATACCTAGTTTCAGTGCAATATTCTAAAGGTATCAAAAATTATCAAAATTCATTACAAATATTTTGTTAATTTGACACCCTGTATAGCGAATTAGGTATCTGCTGGAACTTCGTATAATACAAGGTTAGTTTATATTTATAAGGTTGCGACATATCCTCAACTCCTCAACTTTTAGGCGGTTCGAGATCGGAGACGCAAGGAAGGGCACTTCTCGGAGAAAAGTTGGCAAGACTGGGTAAAAATCAAAACTGAATATCAATCCAGTGGCGTCTAGAATTTGCGCATTTCATTTTGCATTGGTTTGGAAGTGATATTTGTTGAAAGATGTAATTCCAAATGTTTTTATTTAAAGTAAAAGAATTTACAACTTAATAATAATTAAAAACTGTTGTGTAAACGGTTTTTCTACTAATACAATAAACTATATATCTCCGGCACTGAACAACATGGCCGAGAAATGGGAGATGTGACGTCATAACACGTCAAAGCAATATGGCCGAATGTCGGGACCTTATATAGACCGAGTTTGGTATAATAGAATTTGACATAATGTAGTGTTAAAAACTACACGGAAAAAAATCTGGTAAATCTTCACGCAATTGTAACCTACATAGTTACAATGTGTGGCACTATAGGCCCCAGGTACACGCTGTAGTAAAACTCGCTCCGTTTTGTAGCAAATAATGTGCAGTAGTATTTAATACTACTATAATGTAGTCAAGATATATATTTGGTTGTTGTTGTTAGCTACTATCATTTACTTAGAAAACTTTAGGACTCGTTGATTTTCATAAGAGAAAATTAATTACAAAAATTATACTTAGAACGTCAATAATACACCTAAGCAATTTTGCGCTACACCCTTATAGCACACAACGCCTTCAATTTTTTTCCGTGTAAAATCTTATTAGTAATTGTAATCACTAGAGATTGGATTATTTATGCATTTGTATATTTTAGCCATATTCATGTGTAATAGAATATTTTCAGTAAAATATGCTTATAATGTAAATTTCTATTTCTATTTATATTTTTTTTTTCGTGGTTTAGGTCCTTTCAGGTCCAATCCACCACTCTCCCCTTCCGGACTATGCTTTCCAGGGCTTCGTCGGCGAAAAATCTGGATAATCGAGCTCGAAGCTCCCAGAAATTCCAAAAGAAAACAAAACAATTCATGATGCAATGCATAAATTGTCGGCTGTCAAACCAAGACCTGCTGCTGGTGTTACGTATAACCTTCACTTTCACTACTGACAGTTCCTATGGCACGCACATCTATTTCCCGCCATTTGAGAAATACCTCGTTGTTCACCACCAAACAGGATACCATCAGCTTATAGGAAGGAATCTTCGCTCACAGCGCTTAGCTCCAGACGAAAGATGCCGTCAATTAAGCGTGAATCTTTCCTTGATCCCCGAAGGTAAAAATGTCCGTACAGCACCTCTAACCGCCACTCCGGGAAGAACTTTGTAGTCCTTACGCACGTCCGCACTGTCCGGAGGTCAAACAAAAGAGTCCTATGATGCATATTATCGATCCATTTTCAATATTTTTGAGCGCCGGATGTGGCCTGGAGGGGGGATTATTCGTCCCAAACAAAAAAAAATATACACAATAATCAAAAAGAAACATGACTAGCCGATGGTTTTCTATGTGAAAACTTTTTTCTTTTTCTTTAAAGTGGGATTTTGGTGTAAAACTCTATTATTTTTAAATACTGGATTGAGTTGTCCGTTACTTTGTGATAGTCCATTTTAAATTAAAATGAGACAAAAATATAGTGATAGAAAACAAAGTAATTTGTCTCATTTTAATCTATTATTTTTGGTCATGTAAGGAACTTCCCCCGGTAAAAAAATGTGTAAATTCAAGACAGGACTGGAATTTATTGAAATGTTAAGATATTTTCTCAAACCCATCATTTAATGTTGCATATTCTGCCACTTCTCATGCATATTTTATGCTTATTTTCAGCAGCCGGCCTGAAATTCTTCTAAAATTAAAATGTTAATAAAAAGATTTCGGTAATTTTCTAGAAACCTACGGCGACTCCGATTTTGACGAAATTTGGTATACGTTTGAGGCGCTGATCACGAATCTAAAAGAATTTTTTGGCGGAAACGTTTCGTTCTTAAGATATTCATCATCAGACTTGAATTTTAAACTAATCCTATTTTTACAATATTCCCCCTTCTTTTGCGCACAATTCTTGATTTAAAGCTAAAGTGGCACATAATATTTAATTTTTACCGTTTAAAATCCCATTTTTAACACGCTTTTATTAACTTGGGTTGTAACTATCTGCTATGTAACGGAATCTTTGAACCTAATTTTAACCAACTTCCAGCTATTCGATTTCTTTGAAACTTTGCACACGTATTTAAGGAAACATGACAATGCAATAATCTGCAAACAGTATCCCGTTATCTTTTTTGGATCGCCAGGAAAAAAATTCCATTATATTATAAAAACAACACCTAGGTTGCCATCTGTTGGCAACATTTCAAACTTTGCTATTAAATGAAGAAGAAATTTTTAGTGGGTTGCAATATTTTGGCAACGGTCCCAACATTGCCTGGATTGCCATCTGTTGGCAAAATTTCAAACTTTGCTACTTCAATGAAAAAGAAATTTTTAGTGAGTTGCAATCTGTTGGAAAAATTTTAAAATTTGCTTCTCTCGTTCATTAAAAAAATTTTCGCCATTTTGTCAAGAGTAGCAGAAACTAAAAAATGAAAAATAATTAATAGTTTAAAAAAACTAAAAAAACACGCTTTTATATGCAACCGAACTAAAAATTAGAAAATAATTTTTCATTAAAAAAAATATTGTCATTTCATAGTAAAAAGCGTGGGGTGCATTTTACTATTTTTTCATAACTTTTCCATCATAGATATTGGCAAATATAATAATTATAACATTTAATATATTAAACACCCCACGCTTTTTACTATGAAATGACAATATTTTTTTAATGAAAAATTATTTTCTAATTTTAGTTCGGTTGCATATAAAGCGTAGTTCTTTTAGTTTTTGCTACTCTTGACAAAATGGCGAAAAATTTTTTAGTGAACAAGAGTAGCAAAGTTTGTAATGTTTCCAACAGATTGCAACCCACTAAAAATTTCTTCTCCATTTAGTAGCAAAGTTTGAAATGTTGCCAACAGATGGCAACCCAGTCAAAGTTTGGAATGTTGCCAACAGATGGCAACCCACTAAAAAATTTCTTCTCCATTGAGTGGCAAAGTTTGAAATATTGCCAACAGATGGCAACCCAGGTGTTGTTTTTATAATATAATGGAATTTTTTTCCTGGCGATTAAAAACAAGATAACGGGATACTTTTGCAGATTATTGCATTGTCATGGATCATTAATAAGTGTGCAAAGTTTCAAAGAAATCGAATAGCTGGAAGTTGGTTAAAATTAGGCTCAAAGATTCCGTTACATAGATAGCCAGATTGATAGATAGATAGTTACAACCCAAGTTAATAAAGCGTGTTAAAAAAGGATGTATGTGACTAATCCAATCAGATGTGTTTACATGCAAGTATTCACGTTGGATTGTCTCTTTTCTTTACATTTTTTTTTTATCTTTGGAAAACCACGAAGGCGAAAAGCCTAAATACTAACGCACCGTGGGTGTCTTAAGCGAGGTAAGAGGGAGTTTGTTGACACGGGACTTAAATACTTGAAGATTTGGGGGGAAGGAAAAGACCTCCGCGGGCAGCAGAGTTCCACAATCTAGAAACTCTAGGGATAAAAGAACGAACAAAGTGAGAAGTTCGGGGCCTGTCCAGTTGGACCGTATAGGGATGCATACGCGCGGAACCACGAGTTTCTCTGTTGGGAACCGTGAGTGGAGGAACTATACTGGACAATTCCTTCAGAGCAGAAGCCATGGAAGTACCTTAAAAAAGCGATAAATCTCCCACAGCCCGACGATGGGCAAGAGAGGGAAGCCTTTCTGTAAGTGAAGGATCATTAATATTAATGAGACGAACAGCTCTTCCTTAAATAGAATCAAGAATGCTTAGGGTTGTGGGGGATGCCATGCCCCAAATATGAGAACAATATTCCAAGGGAGGTCGGATTTGGGACACATACAAAGTGTATAAATTAGAAGCGGAAAAAACTTTTGGCTCGAAAGAGAAATCCAAGCTTTTTGAAGCTGCCGTGGCTATAGATACAATGTGTTTATGCCAGTTAAGGTTACTTTCAAATGTGACGCCCACAAGATTAAAGGTGTCTTTGCTCTGTAAAACTTGGCCGCTCATAAGTAGAGGATGAGTATTTGATGACTCTTTTCGCGACAAGGAACATGACAAGGACATTGCCTATGTGAGCATGTTATTTGGCTGATTCTGTATAGTGTACTAGAATGAAGTAATTTAACTTCATGTCAATGATTAAAAAAACAGTATTTTTTTAACGATTGTGAAAAAACATAATTTTTGACAGGCTGCAAAAATGCCGGTACACAAGAAAATTTTAAAAAACTTGTTAAAAAATTATTGGACTTTGGTATCTAATACCTGGTATTTAGTTTATCTGATAACCCACATAATTTGCACGGTAATCTATGTAATTATGTATTTGCGTAACATTGTTAGTTTAAATATGAAAGTATATGTCTGTAATCTATTTTATGTAAGAGTTTTTTTCTAATTATTTTATAAGATGGTAGTAGGTGTGTACAAAAATTTGATCTGACATATCCTGTTTATTATTATTTTTAATAATAAAGAAAGTGGTATCCGTTCTTTTTCTTTCTGGTAAAATGGATTTTATAGGCATATGTTAAAGCACTAACCAGAACTAACCAGAACTAACGTACCGTGGGTGTCTTAAGCGACATAAGAGGGAGTTTGTTGACACGGGACTTAAATACTTGAAGATTTGGGGGGAAGGAAAGACCTCCGCGGACAGCATGTTCCACAATCTAGAAACTCTAGGGATAAAAGAACGAACAAAGTGAGAAGTTCGGGGCCTGTCCAGTTGGACCGTATAGGGATGCATATGCGCGGAACCACGAGTTTCTCTGTTGGGAACCGTGAGTGGAGGAACTATACTGGACAATTCTTCAGAGCAGAAGCAGAAGAATAATTAACTAGTGGCGTAGCTAGGTCAGCAGGGGTCTTGGGGCAAACAAACTGGAGTAGGGCCTAAGTACCAAAGTACAGTGGGATCTGGTTATTGATTTTAAACCACATCTTTTCCCCTGTTCCGTCAACGTTGTCCAAGCACTGAAACAGGTAGTATTTGCACTTCACAGCATCTTTAAGCAATAAAATATGCTCTCAAGAAATGCTCCTTTAATGCTCCCAAAAGCAAACCCCTGGAGTTTTTCATGACCCATCTCTAAAATAATTGAAGACGTTAGTGGATGAAGGTGTTACGTGACATTTTGTTAATTTCTGACATTGTACTGCAAAAAATTGATATTATTTGCCTATTTTAATTTAAAAATGTATTTTTTTGTAAATAAAATACAGGGTGAATCAAAAATCGGTTACGAAACTTAAGGGGGTGATTCTACTTGACAAAATAAGGGTAGAGCTTCATATATATATTTTTCAAAATGTCACTCGTTTTCGAGTTACAAGCCGTCAAAGTTTAATTTTTATTTTGGTGTTTTCGCCATAAAACATTTATTTTTTAACCAACCCAGTTGATATTTGGCACACAAATCGAGCCTGCAGATTTAAAAATTTTAGGTTAAAAGTACTTTTTTAAATACCGCCAGAGGGCACTTTACTTAAAACTTAAAATTTATTTACATCATAACTCTTTTATTTTGACAGATATCGCAAAGCTGGGGGCGCCATTTTCTAGACAATCAAAAACCTAAAAAAAAGGTACTCTTTATTAAAGTCGATAAACCTCACCGTTTAGACACTAACAGACATCAAAGTTTTCATCAATTTCAATCAAATTAAAGAATTTATGGTTTCGTCCGTTACTTTGTGACCGTACATTTTAAATTAATAAAATAAAACAAAAGATTAAAGTGACTATGAACAAAGTATATTTTTTGTTTTATTTTATTAATTCAATCAAATTACCTACATACATACAGGGTGTCCAGTAACTCAACCGACAAACTGTGAAACTGTACAAGTTAATTGAGAGGTGGAAATAGTTTATGTGGCGACATTTTTGTACATATTGTTGATTTTAAAAAATGTTTATTTTAATTATATTCCACGGGTTAAAAACCCAACCTCCATCAACCAAAGGTCCTGCTTTCCCCAGTCACCCGTACGACTAAGGGTTCTTAACCATTGTTTCAGGTTCCCCTCCCCTTGGGGTTCTGGGCTCAGAGTGCCAGCGAACTCACGATGCGACCCCTTATGGGTCCGAGTGCGACCTGCGAAATGCGAATTTGGAAGGATTGACCATGTTTCGGGTCCCCCACCTTACCTTGGGGCTGTGGACTCAGAGTGCCACCGAACTCAATCGACTGTAGAACTTTTAGTAAGTATTTAACTCAGTAACTTGATAGTAGGTTCCTAGGTCTGGCATTTCCAAAGGTATTCCAGATGAGTGCCTGGAAATTTAACCCGTAGGGTCCAATCACTAATGGACAACAATCGAAGTAATTATTTAACTATTTTAAAATCATATGTCGGAACTTGATGCTAATTTACAGAGTGGAGCGACCTCTTTACAATAAAAACTGCAGTTCATAAACTGCAAGCAAGCTTATGCATCTAAATAAAATTATAAAGGCTCCGGTATAAGATGGAAGGTCAAGTGTATTTTCCTCGTTGTTGTTCATAGGCGTACAATGGTACTAAACTTAGTACATTTTTAAAGCTTGATGGTTGATATATTACAGAATACAGGGTATCTCTAAAAGGTGAGGTAAAAGACACCCTGTCGACCCTGTATATGTATATACAGGTTGATGTGTCGATTTTTACATACAGGCACCCGTTGTCTAATCTCCACCTGCTAGTATTAAACACACTAAAAGTCAATTGAACGCATCGAGCTGGCTCAACGTGTATATCTGGAGCGACAATGCAGTTCGTTAAAACTTATAAAGTAACTGGAATATCGAAATAATTTTTTATGAAGAAAATATGTTTATGGACTAAAATTAACACTTAAATGTGCAAACTTGCTGATTTTAAAGAAAAACTTTTTAAATTTTTTATTCGTTAAGGGTGTAATTCAAAGTTTATACAATAATGCATACTTATACGGAAATCTAATATGTCAGCTTAAGAACGGGCAAAACAGCAAAAAGTCACAGAAACGCTCGTTATCGCAGAAAAAAATATTAAAAAAGTTATTCCTATAAATAAATCAATTTGCATATTTGAAGGAAATTTAAATTCTAAACATTTTTTCCTTATAAAAATTTTCGATATTATGAAAAATAAGGCTACTTTTCTCTTGAGTAAAATTCATATTTTTTGACATACCTCGTAAACCACTGCAAAAAATTATTATCTAATGATTCCATTTTAGGTTTTAGACTATGCAGAACTTTTTACAAAGAATAACTTTTTTCGTAAAATTAATAATAAAAAGTTTTCATACCATGCGAACTTAAGTAGACATGCTGTATACAGGTGTGTTTTCATGTGTCTATAAGTTTAAAAGTGAGTCTTTTCTAACAGTTAGCGAGATGTTTACATGACAAAGTTTTTTTTAATTTTTATTTTTTAAAATTTATTTAAAAGATCATGAAATTGAAATGTAGTATTACTTTGTTACAGGATGAAAGACACCTATACCATGCAATTAAATTTGCTGAATACTGCTTGGACCATACCAAACAACGTGAAGAATGTACTCCAGATCGACCAATGTCCCTCTTTGAAGGGATTTCTGGACCGATGTATTTGCTTCTCGACATTCAAGACCCGATGAACGCTAAATTTCCAGGCTTTACCCTTTAAAATTATCAATTTGGAAAGTTATCTACTGCCTGAAAGCGGAGATAAGCTGTTTGTTTCTTTTGTCGAGCTCATTTCAATCAAATTTCTTTGTTTGATTTGATATTAAAAAGGCCTTATATTTAAAGTAGCTTTTTTGTGGCTCAAGATTTACTGTGCTCAGCAATGCTTAGCATTCTTATGAATTGATTTTTTGTATTATATACAGTGTGGACGTAAATATCGCCCCCCGCTAATTTCTGTACCCCAAATGTTTTCTTTATAAAATTTGGGTATGACTAATGTGAAGATATAAACTACCTTTTGACGTAAAAATGATAGTTGCAACTCTCAAGATAGCGGATAGACACCATCTTTGGAATAAAATTAAATGGACAAGTGGGTCTTGTAGCATATCATTTAAAAGCTCCTAACGAGCATTTTATAACCCTAGAATATTGTTACAGACTTTCAAAAAATATGTTTACGTTAGAGAATTTTAGAGAGTTAGGATCATTTAATTTAGTTTGTTAATTTATTTAAATAATTTACCTTTATTTTTCCAAGTTCTTTCATCACTTTCGAAGGTTTCCGAAACCACCCGAATTATCCATTGAGAACTTTTATGCCATCCTGTACTATGGAATTTTCGCGATATTTCTCCAAAATTCTAGATCATTCTTCACTCTTCCATATTACTATAAAAGGGTGACAGAAAACCTTCGAATGATTAGTATAGATTCAACTTTTGTGCTGTAAACTTCGAGACATTGACAACTGAAGATTTTGTCGTTGTAACCATAGTTACGTTTCATTGTTAATAAAGCTCCCGTGAGATCTTGAAGATGTAAAGGATATAAAGGTATAGGCACAAGGCAAAAACTATATTGCTGGAAGGAGCTTTTTATAGTGTTGACGAATTTTTAATGTGTAAACTGTAAATGTATTTCTAGGAAAGAAATGACCTATAGCGTTATTTCTTTGTTTTTTAATGTCTTTAATATTTTAAATGTAATTTTGTCCCACAAATTGCGAGGTACTTTATCTTGGTATTTTGATATTCATCAAATCAACATATTTAATTTGTGCTACCCGTTTTCTACCACCAACGAAAATTGTTGAAAGGAAAAAGTTGGTCGCCTTCTCAAAATGAAGCTACTTACGAAAAATTAGCTTGTTACTGCTAAGACTGGTAAAAAATGATCCAGGGATCCCTGCATAAGGCCAAACGTTTTCAAAAACAAACCAATAAGAAAATGTTAAATTAATGTAGCATCAAAAAAAAAAAAAAAATAAGAATAATAACAACGATGGACATAATGGATAAATTATTATATTTAGTCTTTGGTTGAAACTCTAATGAGGGATTACCAAATAAAAAGTTATTTTAATATGAGGATAAAACTACATTTAGGGAACTATATTCAAAGTTTAAAATATTCTTTATTGTCTTAAAATAAAATAATAACTTTAAGTTCAAGTGCTAAACACAAGCTATATAAAATTTGAAATGCCTTCAAAACTCGATTAGAAAAAAAAATACGTAAAATTGCATCATATTCTCTATTTTTACTAAAACTGGCGTATAGCGAGGGATACAATTGCCAAAATATTTGATTACCATATATTGCAGTCAACAGTAAGGAAATATAAGAAAAAAATAAAGATGTGTTTAACAATATTGACTATAAAAACATATTTATAACTAAATAATAATTTATTGCATAAAGACAAAAACGACAAAAAAATTTAAAGCTACAAAATTGAGAACACATCGCCGTTAAAAATACGAAAACTTGTAATAGTTCCATCTACAATATTTTGGAATTCTGAAGAAAACTAATTTTTGGTTTAACCAAAGACAATTGTAGTTTTACTATAGACTCCCCAAAACAATGTTAAATTTTTGGTCATCAGTTTGGACGCTGGCTTGACTGAATTTATGAAGCGGCAAATTATACGTGCTGTTTAAGTGTGTACTCGATGGATACCCGCTTTATAAATATCCTGAAGCGAGCGTCCAAGCTGATAACCAAAAATGTAGCATTGTTCTGGGTGTCTATGGTGAAACTACAATTGATCTTTGGTTTAACTCAAAATTTTATTATTCTGTGGCTTTCCGTTAAATTATGATTTTTATTTTTATTTATTATCCCTAAGACTTTTCTGAAAAAATATTTTATTGATTTTTATGACGTACAGAATAAATACATTCGTTTTTTTAAAGGGCTCTTACGTATAATTTATTAATTTCTGATACACTTCTTCGTATTTTCAGCGGCGATATACCCTAAAGTAAGCAGGGCCGTATGAGGTAGGTTGTAACGAAAAATACTCTATCGAGGAAAGTATAAACAAGTTGTCCTTGTGACATTTTATAAACAAAATTTTTAAAATAGAATCGTTACTTAGATTTAGAAATTTAAACATAATTATTTTTTTATAAATACCTTTTGTAATACTTTAATAACTATTAATAAAAATCACTTTTGTTTTTGCATAAGTTTCAAATTAAATTGTTAATTATGCACAATAATAAAGAATCAGATATTAATTATACCTAAAGTCCGACCGAAACCGAAATTTCGGCCATGGCTTCAGTATCGACTGAAACAGAAACTTACATGGCAAAGTATAAAATACCTTTAAATACTATAAGTTTGGGCGTATTTAAATTGGGGGAGGGTTTGTTAAAAATTTGAAGAGCAAAAAAAAGTTCTCGCTTTTGAAAATCATTGAATTCTAATCGTTTTTAGAATTTTTTAAATTAAGATAGCGTTGCCGCGAAAAACGAACTTAGGCGAGCCGCCGAAACTGGCCGAAACCGAAATTTCGATCGGACACTAATTATAACTGAAACTTTTAGTGGAATTTATAGATTGACGTTTTGGTTTCGGCTTGGTATATGGAAACAGTAAACAGAAAATATAAATTGACAAATGAAAAGTTGTTGTTTCATCTTCTAACTGAAAATGTCAAACAGGAAGCAGAAACGGTAATCTATAAATCCAGCTTTAAGCCAAATAATTACAATGTATGACCCCGTAAAGCCTATAATGTACTACATTCTTGAATACTAAAAATATAACCAATTATAAAATTGGTAGTTTTATATATTCTATATTTTGCCAAGCAAAACTCTAAGAATCATGGTTGGATATATTTTCAATGGGCGCATTTAGAAGTGCTTATTCGCTAGTAAGCGGCGTGTCAAAATATATCCATCCTATTGGTTTAATTTGACAATTTTGACACTTGTGAAACTAAGCGGTAAATCGGCTGAGTACTTCTGATGCGCCCAATGTATATAGTGATGTTTAAAAACTATGTAAAAGAGGCAAATAAATTGAAAGTTTCATCTAACAAACCATCAAAACAAAAATGTATATTTTAAAAACATCCTACAGCAAATATTTTTTTACCTGGAGAAAGGACAATCATAAGTTTAGATTCTAAACCCTATCACAAAATTATGAAAAACTACTAAACTACACACCTAATTTAAGATCACATTTTTAAATTCATGATATTTTTAAACTTTTGATACAATTTTTTTTTAATTTTTTGTCTATATTAAAAGGGCATTGGTGTTAATACTTTCTTCTATAAATTTTACTGATAAAATGGGAATCATTTCTTAACAATAAATGTTAACTTTTAAATACGGCAGTAAGTTTCTCTTTTCTGCTTACAGAAAAAACAGGAAGTAAAACGAACACCGCTAAAATAAACAGCAACAGTTCAAACAATCAATTAAAGCTTCCAGCGATCAGCGACCGTGACGTGACGTTAGCAGGACATCAGCGCGTCAATGTCATGTAAAAACACGTTCGTGACACGCCAGGTGGGACGGCGACGTGATGCTCCTGTTTGACTGCTAGGCAAGGATTCAATGTATTACACCGTGTTCCAGTGCGTCGATGCCACACTGCTATCCCGTTGCGCTTGCTGTTTGCCGGAAACTTAAAGAAAAATTTGTAAATCCGGCGTCCCGTATGCGTATAAGCGGAGCGGAATTATTAAATTTCTTAGATTTGATTGTTTTATTTAGTCAGTCGACTCTGCCCATTCAGGCAAATAACATTGAAGAATTTTAACAGCTTCTTTTCTGTATTTACGCTCGTGGAACAGATGCCCGACTAGTTCATTTACCTGGCATTAAATGGTGGATACCGGGTGTGGATATAAAGTAACACCCCATTAACTTTCTTGTTTTATCATCCCTTAAGATTTTTAAGCTATGAAAAAAAAGTTCGTTTTTTTAATGAATTCACATACTTCTTATTGTGCCTGGTATATCTTAAGAGATTATATAAATCTGATCACTTATTCGGACATTACATAACCAATCCAACAAACTGATATTTTAATATATTTGGTATGATAAAAATTAAAAATTTAAAGAGAGTGTAAACCTAACAACTAGCACATATCAATTATTACTGCAGATGCAGTAGCATTTTACAAAATATACTTTAATGTCTTGGGGCATTTTTAATGATCAGCGCCAAGACCCACATTTCAGCAAGTTTTTTACAGAGACCACGACGAAAGAGAAGATATTTAGCAGCGTACACTTGAAAACGTACAGAGATGGGACTGCCCGAAACGGTGTGTAAATAATTAAAAATAAAGACAGAAGTCCGAAATTTCTAGTATCACTGAAGATATTTTATCATGCACAACGTGTCCCAGGATAGTTGGCCAAATAGGACAAATGGATCTATAATTTAGAATTAAAAACTATTTTTATATGGTCGTCCACTGCCACCGTGTAGCTGCTAAAAATTGCAAATTTTTGAATGTTCGTGTACGCACGTTTTCCTGCGAAGGATCCTCACACATCGCTGAACAATTAAATTTTTCCCCATAATAATCCTGTCAAATTCAGAAATGTTTACCACACGTGTATGAGTGACCTAGCAAAGATCACGCCATCTATACGCCCATATACTTATGTTTGTAAAGACTATCGATTTTCTATAAATGCCTTGGGCCGAGAGGGCTAGATAATTGTGACCATCCTATGAATGTGGTAATAAATGGCGCCTACAGGCAAGTTATCCAATGAAAGATAGACACAACAGAAATCTACAGATGGGCTGATATATCAATCTTTCTCTTACAAAAATAAAAACGTAAACTACGTTTCTAATCAATTATCTAGATTAATATCAAAGGTGCAATCACATCACAATACTTAATACTGTTCGCATGCAGTAGTACACAGTGTGGACGTAAATAGTTACCCCCCCTGCTAAGTTTTGTGCCCTTCATTTTTTTCTTTATAAAATTTAAGTATGATTATTGGAAGGATATAAACTACTTTTTGACGTAAAAATGATAATTGCAACAATCAAGATACAGTTGGGCGCCATCTTGGAAAAAAATTAAATGGAGAGACGGATCATGTGGCACATCATTTTAAAGCTTCCGGTGAATACTTTATAATCCTAGAATATGAAGTCCTTGCCCTTATCTACTACAAAATGGCAGTACTTTAAAATTACCTAAATACCCGATTTGGTCGGCCATATTTTCGAAACTAATAAGGGTAGATGTACTTAATGTGATATTTTTCCAAAGTTATTTTAAAGATCTTTTTAAAGATAATACTGGTGATGATATATAGAAAGAGACAAAAAGATTTTTTTCTAATGAAGCACCCTGTATATTATACCGCCATCAAAAAGAGATTTAGGAGAGCTTTAAGAAACTACCACAATAAGTACGTCTAACTTTATTAGTTTCGGAAATATGGCCATCCAAATCGGGTATTTAGGTCATTTTTAAAGTACCGCCATATTGCAGTAGGCAAAGGTATTACCTTTATATTGTTCCGAATCACCTCGTATAAAAACTCGTATTCGTTTTTATACCTTTATTAACAATGAAACGTAACTATGGTTACAACGACAAAATCTTCAGTTGTCAATGTCTCGAAGTTAACAGCACAAAAGTTGAATCTATACTAATCATTATATATATAGATAATATAAAAAAGAAAAATAGAAAGAAGAAATATCGCGAAAATTCCATAGTACAGGATATCATAAAAGTTCTCAATGGATAATTCGGGTGGTTTCGGAAACCTTCGAAAGTGATGAAAGAACTTGGAAAAATAAAGGTAAATTATTTAAATAAATTAACAAACTAAATTAAATGATCCTAACTCTCTAAAATTCTCTAACGTAAACATATTTTTGAAAGTCTGTAACAATATTCTAGGGTTATAAAATGCTCGTTAGGAGCTTTTAAATGATATGCTACAAGACCCACTTGTCCATTTAATTTTATTCCAAAGATGGTGTCTATCCGCTATCTTGAGAGTTGCAACTATCATTTTTACGTCAAAAGGTAGTTTATATCTTCACATTAGTCATACCCAAATTTTATAAAGAAAACATTTGGGGTACAGAAATTAGCGGGGGGCTATTTACGTCCACACTGTATATAATACAAAAAATCAATTCATAAGAATGCTAAGCATTGCTGAGCACAGTAAATCTTGAGCCACAAAAAAGCTACTTTAAATATAAGGCCTTTTTAATATCAAATCAAACAAAGAAATTTGATTGAAATGAGCTCGACAAAAGAAACAAACAGCTTATCTCCGCTTTCAGGCAGTAGATAACTTTCCAAATTGATAATTTTAAAGGGTAAAGCCTGGAAATTTAGCGTTCATCGGGTCTTGAATGTCGAGAAGCAAATACATCGGTCCAGAAATCCCTTCAAAGAGGGACATTGGTCGATCTGGAGTACATTCTTCACGTTGTTTGGTATGGTCCAAGCAGTATTCAGCAAATTTAATTGCATGGTATAGGTGTCTTTCATCCTGTAACAAAGTAATACTACATTTCAATTTCATGATCTTTTAAATAAATTTTAAAAAAATAAAAATTAAAAAAACTTTGTCATGTAAACATCTCGCTAACTGTTAGAAAAGACTCACTTTTTAAACTTATAGACACATGAAAACACACCTGTATACAGCATGTCTACTTAAGTTCGCATGGTATGAAAACTTTTTATTATTAATTTTACGAAAAAAGTTATTCTTTGTAAAAAGTTCTGCATAGTCTAAAACCTAAAATGGAATCATTAGATAATAATTTTTTGCAGTGGTTTACGAGGTATGTCAAAAAATATGAATTTTACTCAAGAGAAAAGTAGCCTTATTTTTCATAATATCGAAAATTTTTATAAGGAAAAAATGTTTAGAATTTAAATTTCCCTTCAAATATGCAAATTGATTTATTTATAGGAATAACTTTTTTAATATTTTTTTCTGCGATAACGAGCGTTTCTGTGACTTTTTGCTGTTTTGCCCGTTCTTAAGCTGACATATTAGATTTCCGTATAAGTATGCATTATTGTATAAACTTTGAATTACACCCTTAACGAATAAAAAATTTAAAAAAGTTTTTCTTTAAAATCAGCAAGTTTGCACATTTAAGTGTTAATTTTAGTCCATAAACATATTTTCTTCATAAAAAATTATTTCGATATTATAAAAACAATGGCACTTTCCTATTAAGCAAAATTTATCTTTTTTGAAATACCTCTTATACCACTGCAAAAAAATGTATATCTAATAATTGCATTTTAGGTTTTGCAGAAGTTTTAATAAAAAGTTTTCCATATGGTGCGAATTTAAGTAGACACCCTGTATAAACCAATATTGGCATTTCCTTAAGACGGCCTAAATTTCTTGTCACAGTTTGGGATGGACATTTAAAGATAATAAAAATTAGAGATACAAAAAAGAACACCAAAAACTAAATCTTACTTTAGTGGTCTGGAAAAGTTCCAAAAGCAGTAGGCATTACCAGCAACGCCATGACATAAACTGTAACCTTTTTTCAACAAACCTCTCCACCATATAATATCTGCACACTTCAAGGCTGAGTAAATATAATGCTGTTCTCCAAACACCTAAAAGGGCCTTACATCGCTACAATTATTCTAATCAAATTAAATTCGGTTTATTAATTTTTATGTTTTTTTTTAAATTTGCAATTTATTCTTAAAATAAGATTGGTCAACGAGATTCTAAACCTAAATTACAATTATCCTTAAAAATAATTTATGTGAACTGAAAACTGTTACCCTGTATGCTGCGCAGTACATATACAGGAATCCTGGTGCCCCATGACACCACTGTACATATTTGTCAGCTTTTCCTGGTCCTAGAGAAGATGGAAAGTTTCCAGTTGGAAATCTGGCAAGAAAAAATAAAAACATGAAAATTATTTTTATCATATATGTAAATAAGAACAAATAATATGAGGGTAACTTATTTTTATTTTATTTATTGCATCATACAGATGTGTGATTAAATAACAAAACATAGTTCTGGTTAGTAGAAAAGGTCTCCAATCTGACATAATCTGTGCAACATCAGGTTCTTAATTCATTTATTAAAGAGTTACAATTTTAGGGATCTTAAGAAAATTGAATTATTTTAATTGAACAGGTAATTCATGGGGTATTAAGAGGGCGACAAAAAAATAGCCAGAACTATTAACTGGGCCAAACAAAAACAACTTTAAACATATTTGAATGACGTCAAATTGAATTATCTGTCATGATATAGTTATAATACTTTTGTCAGTGACTGTCAAATAAAACCTCTAATAGGTAAGTACCATACTGCTGAAACAATAAATCTCTTATGACTATTTATTGTTAACAGCCAATATAAAATAAAACAGAAAAAAAAATAAAGTACTCCAAAACAAAAATAAAATAAATTCAAAAAAGCTTTTGCTCAGATACTTAAAAATAAAATATTTTTTTATTGATTATTCATAATTTAATAGTATTTTTACCTTAAAGTGGTTAAAAATTTAATAGTAGGCTTGATTAAATTTGTCAGTTCCTCTTCAGTAAGATAATCCTTTGCTTGCAACAATAAGTAAATTATTCCTGAAATACCATGAGCTGCGCCCAAATACTTGGTGTTATGCCATTCAAACATGAGTGGACACTCTTTCTCAATTTTCATGTGTTTCGCCAATTTTTCTCCACTGTATAGAATTGCATTTATTATCTAAAAAAAGTTCTTTTAAAATCGGAAAAGTCAAACATTAAACTTAGGCGAATAACTTTAATTTGTACCGTTTTAACTGCAGTCAAAACATAAATTATATGAAATGTTAACATCGATCGTTTCCCAGTTATAACCACATGTTAAATAATCAAAGACGTAATCTTACTACTAAACATTTGGAATAAAACTTGATTGTTTACGATTACAACAATATTAAATAATGTTACCGTACCTATTATCATACAGGGTAGCCCCAGTACTGCCGAAGCGTGGGTAACTCGTACTCCTTTCCAAACGACGCGCAGACTAAACCACAGCATAGAAAAGGATAAAACACACAAGTAGTGTGTGGCAGGGTAATAAGTTCCCCTCGATTTACCAGCCGACCAATTGCCTCGCTGTGTGGATTGCGAGCGCGATGCTAGGGAAGGGTTACGATTTATCCACATTTCGGCAGCACTGGATAGCCTTTTGAAAACGAAACGAAGCAAATTTTGTCACTCCAGGTCATTTAAGGAAAAACGCTTGGACCCGTCAACTTTTGACCTTGGGGGAAAACATTTTCTTGCCACTTTCACACCCTGAGGGGCTTTCCAGTGACGCAAACAGAGCGCTCCCGAGTAGCTCAAGAGCATTTCGTTCTACTTTATGGCGTTCCAGTGACGGAAAGTCTTATGCACCTTAACTGCTCCGTTTTCCTTTCCCTTGCCTCTCATGCACCAACCCCCTTTAGGTGTTTCGTGCTCCAAACGTCAAAAGTTTGTTTATTAAGGTTAGGATAGATCTTTAAAATTATTATTTGTTTAGAATGGAATTAGATATTACAGATCCCACAACTGGAGACCTTTATACTGTGGTTTTAGATGAATCAAAGAGAGAATAAATAAATAATCCATTAATCCACCTTGTTTTCACAACAAAAACGAAATTTGAAAATTACTTAAAGTAAGGTTAAGTCTTTTTACCAGCTGGAGCTTTCTGTCCTTGCGGATGCGTTCCAGTGACTAACTTTTCAGAGCAGTTCAAGAGCTTCAAGCTCTGGAGCGTGATGCACCAAAATTTTCGTCACTGGAAAACCCCTCTGAACTGCAACTGTCTAGCAAAATTTTAAATGGAAACAGGGGTCGAGTGATACCTTATTTTAAAGGTCTCTTGACTCTGATTACAACTGTCAAATTTAATGTCTCTGCTATTGTTTCGATTGATACGGTAGCTTGTCAAAATTTGATTTTTTTTTTTTAATGTATAATATTAAATTACCTGTAAAATCAAGCTACTTTAAACTCAAAGGATATGATAAGGGTTAAACGATATTCAAAATCAGATATTAATTAATCCTTTTGGCGAGGGTGTGATTCACTTTTAAATTTTTGGGGTGCGAGTCTCACCCCTGTTAGATGGTTGCAGTTCAGGGGGTGAATGTGGCAAAAAATGTTTTCCCCTAAAATTAAAAATTGACGGGTTCGAGCGTTTTTCCTTAAATGACCTGGAGTGCTCGAAATTAGCTTTGTTTTGTTTTTAAATGGCCAGCTTGTACATCAATGGATAATAAAAAAATAAAAACTCAATTTTTTAAAACTTATCATTTAATGTTGCATATACTTTCATTTCTCGTGCATACTTTATGCATTTTCATGCATATATTAAGCTTTTATGTTGCAAATTACCGAGTCCCTAGTAATTACCAATGCCATATTTAAAAAAAAAAAAATAAATACTTACACTTCTAATGGTTGATTCATTAAAGGGTGGTGGAGAAACATATTTATTTATATACAGTAAGGCATAAAGGAATCCTGCTCGTCCATAAAGATATTCGTTAGCCAAATCAGAACTAGTATTTTTTACAACTTTGACAAAAGCTGTCAACCTAAATATGAATTAAAATATTATTAAAAATGTAAAAAACCAACTATTGATTTATTTAAGATAAAATTATAAAGCCGCGTACAAACGGATGTAATACAATCTGCAATGCAACATGCAATACAACGAGATTCACTCGTTTAGACGGTTGCGCGTAATGCGCGCCAAAACGTTCGTCGCGATCCACCCAAGTGTCGGTTTTTGCACGAACGCAAAAGCGTTTGATGTCAGTTTGCAGTGTCCGTTTGGATGTGTTTGAGTGATGTTGCAAGAAACAATGAAAAAGAGGTTAAAATGTTGACACGAAAGAGAAAATACTTCAATTGATTAAAGGTTATAAAGAACAATCAATTTTGTAAAACCGTTTTTTTATTAAATAGCTTAGTTTTCTACCTGCGACGATATCTTTTGGTTGGTCGGCTTTTTTCTACCAAGCAATAAGTTAAAATAGAAAAAAGATCCCGCACTAAAACCTCGTTGGTCTACAT
This sequence comes from Listronotus bonariensis, assembly GCA_014170235.1. NCBI lineage: Eukaryota > Metazoa > Arthropoda > Insecta > Coleoptera > Curculionidae > Listronotus > Listronotus bonariensis. The sequence goes on along the minus strand of JACEGR010003793.1, from coordinate 62,511 downwards.
AATCGTAAATCGTATTTGCAGAGAAGGCTGCAAAAAGCTTAGATCCGCCCAGCTGAAGCTTAGCCCAAAGAAATGTCACCTGTTCCAGAAAGAAGTCAAGTACCTGGGGCATATAATTACAGAAGATGGAGTAAGAACCGATCCAGAGAAGACAGAAGCTATCCAGAACTGGCCTATACCAAAGAACAAGCATGAAATTAGAAGTTTTCTGGGACTGTGTACCTATTACAGACGGTTCATACATGGGTTTGCTGATATTGCTAGACCATTACATCGTCTTACGGAAAACAACAACAACTATGAATGGACTGAAGATTGTCAAGCAGCTTTTATACACCTAAAGAAAGCCCTGTGCAATCCCCGGTGTTGTCATATCCACAACCAAATCAAACATTTATTGTGGACACTGATGCAAGCAACACTGCTATTGGTGGAATTTTGTCACAGATGCAAGATGGCCAAGAAAAAGTAATAGCCTATTTTAGCAAAGTCCTTTCCAAACCTGAACGAAATTATTGTGTCACCAGAAAAGAACTTTTGGCTATTGTTAAATCCCTAGAGCATTTTCATAAATACCTGTATGGCCAGAAATTCCACCTAAGAACGGACCATGCATCACTTAAATGGTTGCTTCAGTTCAAGAATCCTGAAGGTCAGATAGCACGATGGCTACAACGCATTCAAGAATATGATTTCAAAATTGAACATCGAAGGGGACTGAACCATAAGAATGCTGACGCTTTATCAAGACGACCTTGCCCGGATGATTGTAAACACTGCAGCAGACGAGAAGAACATGAAGATCCTGATGAATTTCACTGCCGAAGAACACGTCTCCAGTGCTCTCAAGAATGGGATCCTAAGATCTTGGCCAAAGAACAACTAGAAGATCCCGATCTTGGAGACATTATCAAACTTAAGACAGAGAATTTGGAAAGACCACCATATCAGAAAATAGCCTCCAAGTCTCCAAGACATAAAGGGTACTGGGCCATATGGGACTCTTTGATTATTAAAGATGGCCTATTACAAAGGGTCTGGGAAAGTTCTGACGGCAAAACCCATAAACATCAGATAATCCTACCAACCAAAAGGATCCCTGAAGTATTGCAAGCCTTGCATAATGGTGTAGGAGGTGGCCATTTCGGAGTTATGAAGACTCTTGAAAAGGTTCGAGAAAGGTTCTACTGGCTGGGAAGCCGTGCAGACGTAAAAGACTGGTGCCGAAGGTGTAAGGACTGCGCTTCCAGCAAGGGACCCAAAACACGAAGCCATGGCAAGATGAAGCAATACAATGTAGGGGCACCTTTTGAAAGAATTGCCATAGACATAGCAGGGCCATTTCCAGTTAGTAAATCAGGGAATCGCTATATATTGGTAGCGATGGATTACTTTAGTAAATGGCCAGAAGTCTACCCAATCCCAAATCAAGAAGCTATCACTGTTGCCGATGTATTATTTCAACAATGGATTTGTCGCTATGGAGTTCCTAGAGAAATACATTCCGATCAAGGCAGAAACTTTGAGTCCGATCTTTTCAAGAACCTTTGTAATCTCCTGGGAATCCATAAAACAAGAACAACACCTCTTCATCCCCAGTCCGATGGTATGGTAGAGCGGTTTAACAGAACACTTGATAACTACCTGAAAATTAAAGTAAATGACCAACAAAGTGACTGGGATAACTGTATACAGCCGTTTTTATTAGCATACCGCTCCGCGATTCACGAAACTACTGGCGAAACACCTGCTAAAATCATTTTCGGAGCGGAAATATGCCTTCCAGTTGACTTGCTTACAGGACGACCTTCCACCAATGAAGAACCAGCAGAAGACTATGTAAGTCAACTAAGTAAACAGCTACAGAGGATACATGAAGAGGTGCGTACCAAGTTACAAAAAGGAAGTGACCGTATGAAATCCCGCTATGACTTGAAAGCTAACCATCAGGGATTTGTCGTCGGTGAAAAAGTTTGGTTATACAATCCAAGAAGAACCAAGGGGCGTTCACCGAAACTACAGAAGTCATGGGAGGGACCATATAAAGTGGTGACACGGCTTAATGATCTGGTGTACCGTATACAGAAGAGTCCACAGGCAAAGATGAAAGTAGTACATCTAGAAAGGCTAAGCCGTTATCAAGACAGTGAAGATACTTGATCGAGACGATCAAAACTTGGAAGGGGGCAATGTTACAGACTTTCAAAAATGTGTTTAGGTTATAGAATTTTAGAGAGTTAGGATCATTTAATTTAGTTTGTTAATTTATTTAAATAATTTACCTTAATTTTTCCAAGTTCTTTCATCACTTTCGAAGGTTTCCGAAAACGCCCGAATTATCCATTAAGAACTTTTATGCCATCCTGTACTATGGAATTTTCACGATATTTCTCGAATATTCTAGATCATTCTTTACTCTTCCACCATACTATAAAAGGGCGACGGGAAAGCTTCGGATCAGTCAGTATAAATTCGACTTTTGTGTTGTAAACTTCGAGACATTGACAAGAGTAGATTTTGTCGTTGTTGTAACCATAGTTACGTTCCATTGTTAATAAAGGTATAAAACGAAGACACGTGTTTTTATACGAGGTGTTTTGGAACAATATTAATAAAACCACAAAAACCAAATGTTTACGGCACGCAAAATAAATAATTATTAAGATTAGATTAGGTGTAACTATTTTTCGGCGGTTTTCAATAGTTTTATAAGCGAAACCGCCGGACGGCGGCTTCTATCGATAAAATAAGTAAAAACCGCCGGTAATAACAAATTATTAATAACCTTCAGCGGTTATCATACACGCAGATATAAAAAACTGCCGGAAGGCGATTTTCTCCTTTTAATTTCGCAAAACCGCCGGCGGTCGTTTGGCCCTTTTTTATTACATTTTTAAATTTGGCATCGAATTCCAACTATTTTTTTATACCATGCAGTGCCGTATTAACCATAAGGCTGACTAGGCTACAGCCTAGGGAGCCATGAAAAAAATAGGCGCCAGAAAGGGAAGTAATAGGCGCTAGACAGGGGAGTTTTTAAAAAGTTTAGGTCGGGTGGAGATTTTTGGTGACTAATTTCTCTGTGAATAGGGTGTTTTGGAATGAAATAGACGCGAAAAGGAGGGAACGTTTTTTATTTATTTTTTTCAGCGCTACGGAGAAAAGGACTTTTTTTTGCTCTTCAAAAATTTTTTGGTGGAAAATAGACGCCCCGGGGAATCCTAGCCTGGGGCGCCTCAAACAGTTAATACGGCCCTGATACCATGTCGTATACTTAATGTCAACAGTTATCGAGAAATTTACTAATGAACATAAATGAAGAGCGAAAAAATGAATGTGTTCCACCTTGTTCTGTATAAGTATTTATGAATTTACCATGAAATAAAATTCAGCCAGAAATAAAGAAGTCCGTGTATTTTTTAGAAGAAAAGGTTTTGTTTAAATTTATTAACATCAGCCTTAAGGATTTTGGAAACGGAATATTAGTCATATCTTCCGTGAAAAAGATATCTGCAATACCCTGCTTACTTTTCAAATCAGGCTTTAAAAACTGAATACTAAGATGAGGGGTACTATCTTTAGGCCATATTATATTATGGGTTTGGTGCCAGTACTTGATGTCCAGCAATAATTTGGTAAAAATTAGAATAATGACCATCCATACTAATTGATATACATACTGGGTTAGTAAAAAGTACCGCAATCTTAGATATATTTAAAACGGCTTAAGCTACATTTACCATAGTTTCCTATCCAGGGTGTTTTGGACATCTAGAATTAAATAGTGATATCGACACTGTTGCCAGATTTCCCAGTTTTGTGCTACACGTATTTTTTTATTATTTTTTTTTAATAAAATCCTTTTTTATTTTTATTGCAATAAATTAGGCGGATCATATTTAATAAGTTTCTAAATTTTTAAAATTATGTGTCTATTACTTGACAAGAAAGGTACAACTACATTTTTAGTAAACAGTATATTAGCGCCGAAATATCTTTAAAACCGCTAAACCTGTGTATAGAAAAATTGGTGTTTGGGGGTTTTTAGGCATGCATAATTGGTCAGTAATATCAGCATTGTTGCCAAATTTTAATAAAATTGCGGTGTTGCAGAGTTGGGTCGTATTCGAATACTCAGTATTCTGAATAGTATTCAGAAAACATTTTGACGGTATTCGAATACATTTTTGTGTTTGGTATTCGGTATTCGGCAGAATACTTTTTTGGTTAGTATTCGAGATTCTGTATTCGAATATTTTTGAAGTATTCGACGAATTTTTTTGTCTATTCGAATACCGGCGTTCCGAGTATTCGAGTACCGGAATGTGTAAGCAGTATTCGAATACTAAAATTGTTAGGAGTAGAATACCAAAAGGGAACAAAAAGTAGGGAAAATGAGGTGAGGACTTTTTTTTCTCTTCAAATTTGTAATCATCGTTTTTTTCCGACCGTCCTTCCCGACACCTTCCAGATACCACATTTGGGAAATTTAGCTTTAGTGGTTTTAAAGATATTTAAGAGTTGCAGTAATTTTTACTAACCCAGTATGTTAGTTTCAAAAGAAAAGTAAAGAGCCAAGAAAATCTTTAGGTGAAAGACCGTAAGAAGAAGTTGGTTTAATAATTAATCATTTTTCTCTATTTCAAATAGGAAAAAAAAGAGCAATAATTTGAGTTAAGAGTTTTGAATTTTCTTACAAATGGGTTGCACTATTTTATTTTATAAGAAACGGAAGCAACTGTTGGAAGATGCAGATTTATGGAAGGATAGAATTGACAGCAAATATTTTAGCAAATGATAGACATTCCTTTAAATGTAGACTTTTTTAAAGAAATACAATAAAATACAAATAGAATATTTTCTTGCAACAAATACAATGTTTTGAATGTTTAATTATCAGTATATATTAAAGTATCAGTATACTTAATCTACATACCCAATAGAACACGTTTATCTTACATACCTTGCATATAAAAGCCGTTAATCTAATTTTCTTGTTTAACAAAATACATTTTTAAAAATATAACATATTTAACATTGTTTGATCTAATTACCGAGCGTCTAACCAAGAAAAATACACTTAAAACAGATTAAAATCTAATACCTACTTTATAAATTAGGGAATTATCAAACAATTTTATCTAAAATTTTATCAGTTAGAGACTTACCATTGCAGTCCGATTAGTGATAGATGATTTTTTACTTTTTATAAATATAAACATATTATATACTTATTTCTGATCATTTTAAAAGTCGGCCAAAAAGCGTTTTTTGTTTTAGTATTTTTACGCGTTTTAATTTTTATTGCGAGTTACATACTAAAGGAAATAATACCATTGTCAGCAGATAACAATAGTGATAATAGGTTTAGTCGCGTTGTAAGATTGTGGTAATACATTTATCATTTTATTATGGCGGTGTTGTATACCTTTGAGATTTAAATTTAGATGACATTTCTCCTAATTTAGTTCTTTCTAAAATCACATTTCCAAAACACACATACCAACCATTTTATATTTAATAAAAACTTAGTTTTTTTTCATAAAATTATTAATAACAGTTTTTATGTGTGCCATTAAGTTTAAGGTGCGCTTTAACACCTCTTTTAATAAAGTTAACCTTTTTAAATATTTCTATGAAATAATCGGAGTTTTTATTACGTATAAAATGGTTGATATGTATGTTTTTGGAAATGCAATTTTAGGAAAAAGGTAGAATATATCGTTTCAAATAAGATATACCTTTTTGTAAAAAAAGAAATTAAACGGTTATTAAGGCAAAATGTAAACTTTGTCAGCTCTGTAAAAAATACATAACTCAAATGGAAAAAATCGTCTCATCCCGTATAATCCCAACGTACTAAACAGTTCGGAGACACTCAAATATCTCAAAGAATTTTGAACCAAACAGGGGACGAAATTCGGAACTCAAAAGGTTCGGCGATGATGTCAGATGTTCAGTTTCGCAGAAATCAATTTCAACGATATACCTTTTAATATTTTAGTATTGCAGGATCCCTGCTATTCTTTGCTATACAATGGTATAAATCTCCAATTTTTTTTCTTTAAGCATTTTTGGGTTTTCCTTTGTACGAGGCTACCACGCCATGTATGAAAACGGCGCTTTATTTAACCCAGCCTCTCAATTTTGACATGTTTCGGGTGTCGGACAGTGTTAGGGCGCCGCTTTCATATGCATATAGGGTGGCCATTTAAAGAATGTTCATTCATCATTAATTAAAATTTACAACAAGATCCCTGTAAATATCAGAAACGAAAACGTAAAATTTTTAAAAAACATTTGAAATGGCTACTGATTTCGAAGGCTTATTACACGGTGGATAAGTTTCTGAAAGACAATATAGAGCCGTAGGATTTTCTATGTAAATATTAAACCTATGTTTTGACTAATAACTTTTAATATGTGTTAATTACTATAAACTAATGCCTTATTTTTAGTATTATAGCATTATCTTTGTGTTGGATCTGCTATTTTTATGTGTAATTATTAAATTATATTTTAATGTGTTACGTTATTTTTGTATATTATACCTACTACTTTTTAACTATTTATATATGACATGTCCTACGCCCAATGGGCATTATTATGTGAAATTGATTATTTCTGGACAAATATAGACTTTTTCATAAAGTCTTTGCTATTACTTCCGTTAATATGACAGCTTGTCAAAATTTTGATTTTTATTTTTATAATGTATAATATTAACTTACCTGTAAGAGCATGCTACTTTAAACTAAAGTGGTATTATGTAAGGGTTAAACGATCTTCAAAATTAGCTATCAAATAATATTTCTGGCGAGGGTGTGATTCACCCTTAAATTTTAGGGGTGAGTCACACCCTTAATTATTATTTCATTTTGGAGATCGTTTAACCTTTTATCATAAAACCTTAGTTTAAAGTAACTTGCTTTTACAGGTAATTCAATATTATAAATGTAAAAAAGACAAATCAAAATTTTGACAAGCTGTCATATTAGCGGAAGTAATAGAAAAGACTTTAAACTTAGCAGTTGTAATCAGGGTCTAGGAACTTTTAAAACAAGGTATCACTCGACCCCTCTTTCCATTTAAAATTTGGGGTGAGTCTTACCCCTGCTAGACGTTGGCAGTTCAGGGGAAAAATGACAGAAAAATATTTCCCCCTAAAATCAAAAATTAACGGGTCCGAGCGTTTTTTCTTAAATGTCCACCCTGTATAGCGGAATAAATATTTGTGGTAGACTCGTCAATAAAAACCCCTAAATAGGTTTTAAAAGAGTTATTATCATAAAGTTCATTTCATTGCTGGCCAGGAACTATAAGATGTTTGAGCGTTTCCGAACTTTTGGACACATTGTATAAAAAAATATTAGCATAAGTTAATTTAGTAGTCCAAATATGATTATGATGTGGTAATGTTTTAAAATTTATAAATAAAACATTATTTTTTATTTTAACTTTAAAGATTACACGGGCACACAAAAAAAATTGATGTGCACCACACGCGACCTATCTAAGGGTATGTTTTTCGACCCTCTAAATCCGAATTTCAAGTCAGTTTAGGCCGTACGGGTCCCAATTTTGAGTAAATTGCAAAAAATCGTAAAATTTTGCCATTTCTTGCGGTTTTTTGCAATTTACTCAAAATTGGAAGGTGCAGACATGTTTTTCGACCCGCTGAATCCGAATTTTAAATCAGTGGAGGCCGTACACCCTCCAATTTTAAATAAATTACAAAAACTGTAAGAAATAGAGACAATTTGCACCATTTTTTACTTTTTTGCAATTTACTCAAAATTGGGACCCGTACGGCCTAAACTAACTTGAAATTTAAATTCAGTGGTCGAAAAACATACCCGTAGATAGGTCGCGTCCGAGCACATCAAACTTTTTTTTGTGTGCCGGTGTTATTAACTCCCCAACGAAGAGCGATAGAACTTTTTATATGAAGTACCAACATTATTTTGGCTCACTCTGTCAACTCTATCATTTTCGACATTACATTTCCGGACACCCTGTATAAAAATGCAAATTTACTATTTTTTTTTCTTGTAAAATATGTTTTTAAATACATACAGTGGCGGCAAACTAATTGGAAACGATACTTAAAAAATAATTTAATAATTTTTATACAAAAATGTATACGAGAAATTTAAAATTTTATTTCAATGATACTTTCATTTTACTTTAACTTTTTTATTTTTATAAAAAATATAATATAATAAAAATGCAAATTCTGAGCGGCAAACTCATTGACCCACATAAAACAGCTGTAGACATATGGAAAGAAGTTTTTGTAGAAAATCCACAGCAATTCAGCGTTAGAAGCGTTCGTAACCGTTTACACGAAGCAGATCTTTTGGAAAGGTTCCAAGAAAGAAATCACTTGTATCGGAAACGCTTCTTGCTTGGACTGTCCAACAATGGAAGCAAGTGTCATGATCAGATGAAACCAAAATAAATAAATTTGGTTTAGATGGAAACCGCTTCGTTTGGCGTCCACTTAAGAAAGAATTCGATCCTAGTTACACGAAAAAAACTGTAAAATTGAGAGGTGGTTCCATCATGGTATGGAGTTGTTTTTCTTGGAATGGTGTTGGACCACTTTATAGAATAAATGGTACCATAGATCAGAATGAATATATTAATATAATGCAAAATGTGATCCAACCCTACGTAGAAGAAAATTTAAACGTATTAAGGAAATTTCAGTACGACAATGATCCGAAGCATTCTGCTAGACGAATAACAGCCTGGCTTCAAGATAATCCAGTTAAAGTTCTGAAATGGCCATCTTGTAGTCCAGACCTTAACCCTATAGAAAATCTCTGGATAATATTAAAACGGAAAGTGGCTTCAAAAAATTATGCAAATTTCGACGAATTGTTTGACGCCATGAAACAGGCATGGGCTGATAGAATTTGCAGTTTTTTTATATCAGTTGAAAGATGAATTAGTAGAAATAAGTACATGTTTAATTAATTATAAAAATAAAAAGTTTAAGTACAATAAAAGTATCATTGAAATAAAATTTGAAATTTCTCGTATACATTTCTGTATAAAAATTATTAAATTGATTTTTTAAATATCGTTTTCAATTAGTTTGCCGCCACTGTATAATCGTTGGAAGTAATTATTATTAAAAAAAAAAAAATTGTGGAATCAATAATAATAATCTTTTTTTTAGTTTCTATTGAAAACCCCTCATTGAAACATTGTTTAAAAGTAGATGTTCCAGAGAGAAAAAGCAATTTTTTCCGTAACGGGATAAAAATATGACATTGTATCTCTGTTAACAGAGGTACTAACATGTGACTTTTCATAAAATTACTTTTTCCCGGACACACAGACCGTTAGTAAAGGTAAATATTTAATTTAAGAATTGTTTATTATACAGAACTTACATTTACCTTATACCTATTAGTAGTCCAGTCAAATATTTATTTATCTTTATAATATTCCAAATAAGTATTAAACGATCAGTTTTAGTTTTAACTTTTTAATTTCAATACTTCAAATTACAAAATTACATTGACAGATACTAAATAATTTCCTTAACGGTTTCCATAGTAATTCAAAGTCTAATTGTCTTTTAAATATATACCAGTCGACAAGTTGGAAACTTCAAATTTTTTCATGATTTATTTTTTCCCTTTAATATTATGTTATTTTTTATATAATAAGGTGTGTTTTTCCATTACATAAAAACATAGTGTATTATTTATTCACGGGAAAAATTTAGATTTAAGCTCTCAGTTTATTTAATTTAACCTCGAGCTAAAATCTAGAACTTTTTCCCTTGTATAATAAATAACTATGTTTTGACTGGAGAATAGTTTTTGTATGATAATATTAATATTAAGGTTTGAATAGATATGATCTATATTTGGTACTTACTCGAAAAATATGTTCTTCGGCTTGATTAACTCTGCAATGAACGACTAAGAATTAAATATTAAAAAGTTACAATGCCAAATATATATACATATGTATGTATATATACAAAATTATTTATGATAAAAATAATTTATTATTTGTTAATTTATTACTATTTCAAGTAAATAAGCACGTTTTGTTTTTTTATTTACACATTTAAAAACATACTTTTAAATCCTAGAATCTGTCTTTTAGTATTATGTGAAAGTGGACAGATTTTTATTTAAACAGTCAAATTATTTATTGTGATATATAGTAGATTGTTGATAGATATAGTAGATTGTAAAAGCGATGAAAATTAAATAAACTGACGAATAAGGTTTGGAAAATGGAAAAACAAAAAAAACTGTAGTATACTGAATTCTACGTAAAAATCCCTAAAATTTTAAAATTTTTATTTTTTTATTCTAATAAAAAGCGTGTTATAAGTGCCTGGCCAAATTAACAAAATTTTTAAAAGACCTTTAAAAACAAATTAAGGAGGTACTCTAGTCTATAAATTTAAAAAGGCCATTTTTGTTTTACATACTTAGGATAGTTTAGATATTCAAAAATATCTTCCTAAAAGGATTGTTTTAAATTCAAATTATTTTCAAAGTTACAGCCGTTATAGAGACGTGGGAACTAGATCGGGTTGGGCGGACGACTCTAACAATAGGCGATTGGAGGGCGAGCTACCCCTATGAATAACTCTTTCTTTTCTCTCCATAAGGGGTTATTTATGGTGAGTGTCCTATTAGAAAGTCTCGGAAACTACTAAAGCTTCATTTTTTAAATTTAGGCGCTAGGTTCAATTGATATTCATTTTTATATGGCAAATATATTATCTTTCCAGGACTTCTGGTTATACCAAAAGTGCATATGAAGTTGCTTATTGTTAATGAAACACCCTATACAGGGTGTCCGCTAATTAATGGTACACAAAAAAAACACAGATTCCTTATGCCACAATATGAAGATTAAACCCCACATATCTATATCTAAAAGTTGATAATAAGAAAGATACGAAGTGTCAAAGTGAAAAAATATTTTAAAATTTATTTCGATAATTTTTAGTACGTTTTGAATATTTTTATAAAACTTGGTGTCTCGGGGTTTTTTGGCGGAGAGAGTTATTTAGATCTGATAGTAATTTTTATTTGTAAACCAGAGGGGACTGACTACACTATTTAAATTTTTCTAAAGGGTCCTAACTTTTTTGTGCTACACTGTATGTACCATCTAAGTAAACCAGTAAACGCCCCTAGTTTCTACATAAAAGGTATACTTTGTAAGCATGACTCAGCAACCGTTCCCAAGATATTTAAATTTAAGTGGTTTAGTGCAACTAAAAATGCCCTTAAATACAGCGTATTAGTCCTAACTACAACTGCCTTATAAAAACGAATTAATTAATGTATTTATTCATATACGTTTGGTTGCACTAAACCACTTAAATGCAAATATCTTGAAAACCGTTGATCGTGGCCTTTTTACTAAATTTACCTTTTTTGTGTAGAAAGCATGTGAGAGTTTACTGGTTTACCTAGATGGTACATACAGAGTAGCACAAAAAAGTTTTTGGGAAATTTAAATAGTGTAGCTAGCTCAATCTTGTTTACACATAAAAATTAATATCAGATCTAAATAGCTCATGTCAAAGAACCCCTAGATACCGAGTTTCACTAAAACATTCAAAACATATCAAAAAATTATTGAAAAAATTTAAAATATTGGTAATTTTCTAGAAATCGGCGGCAACTCCGATTTTGACGAAATTTGGTATACGGGGGTTTTTGGGGCGCTGATCACGAATCTGAAAGAATTATTTGGCGGAAACGTTTCGTTCTCGAGATATCCATCATCAAAGTTGGTATTTGAACTAAGCTTATTTTCACTATATTCCTCCTTCTTTTTGCAGACAATTCTTGATTTAAAGCTAAAGTGTCACACAATATTTGATTTTCACCTTTTAAAACCCCGTTTTCTACGTTTTTACATTATTTTTGCAATAAATTGCGTGGCTTTTCTTTGATAATGCGGCAACCATACATACACATAGAGCTTCATGGCACACCGGGATTGAAATGATTCAAAGTATAGCTATGCAATTTAATGCAAAAATAATGTAAAATACGTAAAAACGGGGTTTTAAGAGGTGAAAATCAAATATTTTGTGACACTTTAGCTTTAAATTAAGAATTGTGTTCAAAAGAAGGGGAATATAGTGAAAATAAGCTTAGTTGAAATTTGAACTTTGATGATGAATATCTCGAGAACGAAACGTTTCCGCCAAATAATTCTTTCAGATTCGTGATCAGCGCCCCAAAAACGCCCGTATACCAAATTTCGTCAGAATCGGAGTTGCCGCCGGTTTCTAGAAAATTACCAAAATATTTTCTCACTTACACATCTTGTATCTTTCCTTACTTAGGTATGTTAGGTTAAATCTTAATATTTTGGCATCAGGAATCTGTGGTTTTCTGTGTACCATTAATTAGCGGACAACGTATGTATATTATTTAATTTTTAGATTCTGCAGAAGAATTTAAAAATATTTGGTGTATCATGTCCTATACCTAAGTTTAGGCATTTTTGACATATTTTAATTAATTTGTTAAAAGTGACGTTTGCAGACCCAAAAATAATTATTAATTAAATTGTGACTGACACATGCAGAATATCATACGTTTATTCCGCATTTGATTGACTTTTAACGTCATCATAGCCCACTAAGAATATATTAATAACTCAAATTTAAATCTGCAGCTTATTAGCCATATGAAAATATTTTGATTGGAAATATCTCGAAAACTAAAACTTTTAGGAATACACAAATTACCCTTATTTATTATGCTAAATAAAATAAATATATAAGATTTGAGGATGTTCATTAAAAAAAGATATTTTTTCCCAATTTTATTTTTAATCTTATTTTTTAAACACCCTGTATTAACATTTTCTTAATTTTCATGAAAACTTAGTTATATTGTTAAATAAGAATTTTATACCAAATTAAATATATGTTTTTGAATAATTTTTTAAAGTTGAGAAACAAGGAAGCTTACAAATATCTAAAATGTGGATAAGTTAGATTTGACGCACTGTACTATTCTCTAAGTTACCTTGCCTCAAACTTAAGGTAAAACTTTAAACGTGTTTTTTGAAACTACTTTCTTCGATATGGACGCCACGGTATAACAAGTTCTAATTAACGAATTTTCTTAAAATTTTGCATGAATATTCTTTAAATATTTATCTCTTTATTGCATGGACCAACAAAAACTGAAAATCTCAAATCTATACTAATATTATAAAGAGGTAAATTTTGTAACTTTGGTTGTAGGGCAAATCTTCGGAAATACTGAACCGATCATAAAAATTATTTTACAATCAGAAAGCTACACCACTCAGGAGTGCTATATGCTATATTTTATTATGCATAAGCAAAAAGTTAAAAAAAAAATCATAAAAACCTAAAAATTAGTGAAAAAATCGACCTGTATTTTTGAGTAGTCGCCGTTTTATGAAAAATGTTTTTTAAGTTTTGTTAGTTCATGCAATAACGACATTCGTATTAATTAAGAATGAGACAGACAACAAACCATCCCTTTTAAAAGGGATGTTTTGTAGTCGATGCGCATCTCCACAAACTCAGCCACGAACTCTTAAGACAGGAAAACGAAAGTTGCCGAAGGTAAACTCGACGGAACGTCGTGGCTGAATCCATGGAGATGCACATCAACCCGCTCGATTTAATCGAATCGAGTGTGAAGGTATTAAATAGGGAAATTGACATTTTTTAAGTCTGCTTACCTTTAAAGACGCCAAAAATGTGATTACTCTTTAAATGTGTACAGAAAGGTATAATTTGAAAACTACATGTTTCTGTTTTGTGTTGATATTATAACCAAAATGCATGCGTTTTTTTGTGTTTGTCGATAACAGTTATCAAATAATTACATAACATTTTGTTTAACAGTTTTAAAAATCTAAAAATGCAATATTGTTAAAATCGCTCAATAATAAATAATAAATAACAATTAAAAGGTTTTGTTTTTTTAATGGATTTATACAATAAAAAAGGCAAATTCTACTGGTGTCGGTGTGCTTTTAGTAGCTGACTAGCATTTGAGCAGTGAATTTGCGATATATTTCTGGTTACTTGTTTCAATAATTGTTCAAAGACTTTTTTGCTTCTTTAGTTTTGTTTATTAAAATACAGGCTGTTACAAATTCGAGGGGCACCATTAGGATCTCAAAGACGGTAATACATACAGGGTTGGTTAAATTAGAACAAAAATTTAAAAATTTACAATCGTTCCAGAATTATCCGAAAAAAAACGAAATTTGCGAAATACTATTTTCTTCAGTTTATTTGAAAAGACATTTTAAAACACAACGACCCATTATCATAGCCACTTTTATCTATTCTATTTAATGATGTAATTGCAAAGATATAAGATCCGACGTTTTGTCCTTGAGCCGCCATTATCACTTTTGTTTTTTAAATAGACGAAATATATGGTTTTAAACTTAATAAACTAGTATTTTAATTCTAAATTCAACTACATATCACAGTTAACATTTCTGCGACGACGATTTCGAACCGAAAAATCATAAATCATTTATTTCTTCATTATAGTCCCTGGTTTACTAATGAAATTGACTGTATGATAATAACACTTTTAAAATCTGTTTAGTGGGGTTCCTTTTGACAAGTTTATCACGACTATTCATACCGCCATCCATATATGGAAGCGGAGCTTTAACCCACCCTGTCATTGACAAATGTTTCGGGTGTCGGACTGGGCAAACGCGTAACTTTTTTGTCGGACCCGTTTAGCACAATGTTTTACAAGCGATTTTGTGCCAAAAATTGTAAGTGTTACAGTCACGAAACCATAAGACCCATGGACATGTTTTGGTTATCAGATTGGGCGGGTATCGTAACTATAACCCTTACGATTGTTGGCACAATGTTTAAAAGTTGCATGATAAACATTGTGGTAAACTTGTCAGACACAAAAAGTGACGCGTTTGCCCAGTCTGACACCCGAAACATTTGACATTGACAGGCTGGGATAAAGCGCCGCTTCCATATATGACGGTATGAATATTCGTGGTAGACTCGTCATAAGGAACCCCCTAAAAGGTTTTAAAAGTGTTACCTATTATCATAAAGTCATTTTATTACTGGCTCAGGGACTAAAATAACTAAATAATAATAAGACATTATGCCTTGTTCACTCACGGCTAGTAATTTAGTCGAGTAGCGAGTAATTAAGTATTCTCGTGCGTGTGGACAGCTACTACACTAAACTACTTTCCTAATTTTTACTGTCCACACGCACGAGAATACTTAATTACTCGCTACTCGACTAAATAAATAGCCCTTTCTGAACAAGGCATTACCGACTCCGAGATCCAAATGGTGCCCCTCGAAGTTGTAACACCCTGGATATAGAAATTAATGAACAGTAAAAATTAAAAAAACATTTTATGTTACACATTTTTATTTCTGTCGTCACAATATATCAGTAAAACTACCCACAAAGTCATCAAAACAAAAAATTTAATGAAAATCAGCACTGTCTATAAAAATTACAAGGGAATACAACACTTCACGACATGTAAACCACGCACAAATAAATCTATAAAAACTCCCCCTTATTCACAATCTACGACGACATTAGAACGTTTTAATGTTTTGACCATCTTCAGTACACCTTTAGTTGGTGCTTTTCGTCAAACCCTGCAGAATGGCCGGCGTTTCGAACTATAAAAGTGGACCCGTCATAGTGCATGCGTCTCTCGCCTCTGCGCACAAACAAATGTCGCGTTTGGCCCATAGAACCAGTGCAGTGCATGTAGGGAGATGATATGGAAGCCGATCCGTTTGTTGGAGAAGTTCGAAGGGAGAATTTGTTGCTATTTCTTCCCACGCTAAAAGAAAAGATATTATTAGTATTAAAAAAGATTAAACGGCTGTAGTGATGAAATTGAAGTGTTTTAGTATTTATTTATGGCACCAGCTAAATGACTGCCGGCGGTTTTGCTCAATTATACAAAGAAAACCGCCGTTTGGCGGTTTTATCTATTTACGTATATGAAAATCGCCAAAAATGTTAATTAATTTGTTATTACCGGCGGTTTTTACTTATTTTATCGGTAGATGCAACCGTCTCGTTGTATTGCTTATAAAAACTATTGAAAACCGCCGAATAATAGGTAAAGTTAACCTAACTTTACTAATTATTTGGTTTATTGCTCAAAAAACAAAAATAAACCTGGGAGACACGTTTGACTATGGTTTGACACTTTTTGCATTAAAGTATGCATGTATGGACGGTAAAACAAACTTTAAAATTACAAGATAAATAATTCCAAAACCAAACTTATTTTTTAAACATATTATTAACGTTTAAAAAAAAAAATATTCAAGTTGTCTCATAGCTACATGGGTTACGAGTGTTGACCCGTAAGCCACAGGTTCCGAGTTCGAATTCCAGATAGGTAAATAACTTTTTATATATATTTTTTTTTCTTGATAATTTTTTAATACATTCTTTCTTATTTTTATTTTTTTATTGTTTATAATTTAATTCTCAGGCGAATTATTTTCCACTTTTTAAAAATTTTAAGTTATATGTAATTGCTGATTTTTATGTTGGCGCTGATGTCTTGATAAGTTATTTCTGCGTCTTTCCTGCCTAAAAATATTTTTTTAGAGTGTTTTTTGGTGTTGTAAAATTATTGGGTCCATGGGACGAAATAGTTTTGTAATGTGTCTTTTTAATTATAGGCCCTTGATAAAGTGGCAAGTAGCAATCCACCCACGAAACGTTAGGGATAAATACAATAGTGTTTATATTTGCCTCTTTTGCATCCCGCTTTACTACTTCAATTTGTTTTTCCAAAGGGTGCTATTAACTCAAACTATCATGCGATTTTAGGCAAAGTACCAGTTCTAAAACAGGTTATGTTGACGTTTAAACAATGTATAATACGTCAAAGTTGTCACCAATTATTACCGCGGTTATAATTGGTTGAACGCCTCAAAATTGATTTATATTATTCAACAAAATCACAAACAAAAAAACTAAACGCTTACGGCACAGCAAAATAAATAATTATTAACCCTAGATTAACTTTAACCATTTTTCGGCGGTTTTAAATAGTTTTATATAAGCCCAACCGCCGGCTTCTATCGATAAAATACGTAAAAACCGCCGGTAATACCAAATTAATTATCATTTTGTTGCGGTTTTTATATACGATAGACTATGTATAAAACCGCCGGACGGCGGTTTTCTTATTATAATTGGGCAAGACCGCCAGTGGTCGTTTAGCCAGTGCCTTTATTTATTCTTTCTTACCGTACTAGACCATCAGCTGTTTGCGAAATTCGAACATTGTTTATAATCCAGTTCTCAGTACCGTCTTCGGTGTACCAATAGTTGGTGGCTTGGAGAACACTGACTGCCTCATTAACAAGTTGGGTGGTAGTGGTTGGCGAAGGAGTTTGATCCAAATATGGAGAATCCCTACGAATTTAAAGATTCTCACCAATCTTTCTATAATTTTTCATATACTTTAAGAAAAAACTTACTCATAAAAAATATTTAGAGTAAAATCATGTTGCGACAGGTCGTTAAATGAGTCGGTGGTGGTTCTGGTACCAGCTGAATCAACTAGATACACCAGGGCACATTGCATGCTGCTAAAACTTACTCCTTTGTACCACATTTTGGCAAACCTGTTTAAAAAAATTAAAAAAGAGTTATTTTTATTAACAGTAGTTAACGAAAAAAGAAAGGACATTTTTTTTTATCGATGTACTATTAGACCGTGAGCCAAGTGCAAAATTTGTCAGTTATTTCCACTTAGTCTATAACTTGTAGAATGCTTTAAGATTATATGTATTATGTTAAACTGCTAGGAAAATTAAGTGAACAATCACCTAACATTAATTTTTTTTGCTAGACATCATACAGGGTTTCCAGCAACTAATATTTATTATTATATTAATTTCTGGACACCCTGTAAAATTTTAGTTAAAAGTTCAAATGTAGAAATGGAACTGCTGCGATCGATTTCTTGAAAAGTACGCTTTGAAAATTTTAAAATTTTGGTAACAATATAAAGTCAGTGTGCGACATAGAACTAAAATATTTTGACAGCTCTACCACTTCCGGTTATACCAGAAGTTAATGTTAACTTCCTTATTTTAAATGGAACACCCTATATATTAATTATTTTTTAGATTCTGCGTAAAATTCTAAACATAATTTATGTGTAATGTTCTATACCTAAGTCCAACCGTTTTTGACCTATTTTAAATTTTATGTCAAAAATGACGTTTGCAAGCCATTACATAACCATCAATTTCTTCTAAACAAAAGCCTTTAATATGAGTTGGGGTTGGGACCTTGTAAAGAAAGAACTTCTTTAGTAGACTGTATCGATATTTTCACAATTAATAAATACAGAGTGGTCAAAAATAAAGGTTGAAAATCATCACGACAAAAACCTTAAAAGTCATTTTTTTAAATGGAAACCCCTATCTTTTATTACCTTATCCTATTAGGCTATTAAAAATAAGGGTAAGTTTGTACAAGGATGTCTATTTCAAAATTTGTAGTTTTCGATATATTAACGATTTAATATTTATCTATTCTAACAATGCATTTAAGTACGGGTTGGTACGGGGTAGTTGGCTGTGACGCCGCATTTTGTTGTCAAGGCCAACTAGAAGCAAAACTAAGCCGTATTTAAAAGCATTGTTAGAATAGATAAATAATAAATTGTTAATATTTCGAAAACTATAAATTTTTGAAATAGTCATTCTATACGAACTTATCGCTATTTTTGATGCTTAATAGGATAACGATAAAAAAATAGGGGTTTCTATTTAAAAATATTTTAGTTCTATGTCCTTCACTGAGTTTATATTGTTATATACCAAATTTTCAAAATGTTTCAAAGCTTACTTTTTAAGAAATCGATCGGAGCAGTTCCCGGTGGGACACCCTGTACAAAGACAAGCGGTAGTAAAGTTAGAAATGTAAAAATTTTATTTTTGTCGCAAATTTTTAAAAATCCTAAATATTTTAAAACTTTACATTTGTTGCTTATATGTATCGCTGATAAAATTTAAATTAATATTGTAGGGTATTCTTACTTGTCATTTCCCTGGCTGTCATTCGCCATTATCTCCACTCTAGATCCGTATTGATACACCCTTCCGTTGGGGTGAATCAAGCCAGACGATGATCCACTGGCACTCAGTGCCAACACAATACCATTTTTGGCATTGGCAATTCGTACTGCACGCTCTGGAGAGATGTCTACGCGAATACGATCATGTAGACGTAGAGTTATCACTCCATGGGGAGAGATTACTGTTCCACTCATCTGATAAGGGTCGTCGCCGTAGTAAATCCTATTAAAAAAATATATGTTAGTTTTTTTAATCAAAAATATGGGGAGCTTAATTAAGGGGCAGTAACTTTGTTAAATTTTTCCAAAAATTGTAGTATACACGTGTAATGTTTCATGTAGGAACTTTCAACTCATTCATATATTTAAAACTGTTATAAGTTGCCGTGTCTCAGTAATCGTTTACAATGGAAAGAATTGCAGTAGTAAGATTCCTATTTTTGGAAGGTGTAACAAAAATAAATTATGAACAATTTTTAAAGGTACCTTCGTTGCCCAAAAAAACTGAGACATTAAATTCCGAGTAAAAGAATGGCTCCTATTCTATAATAGTCTAAGATCCGAATGGGAAGCGACCTTCACCCATCTGTTTACTGGATAAAAACTATTTTATATTAAAGATAGTATTTAAACAAAGGTATTGTCATAGGGTTTGCGTATAAAAATTAGGTCAAGGCTATGACCAATTTAAAAAAGTAAGTTGTAAAATTTTTGAGTGACCCTGTATAATGTCAATTTTCATTTTTTTATTGTACATGCCAGTACAAATATATAAGTATATTTTGTTTCTTCGATTTTATAAATAAAGCTGTGCTAAATTTTTAAATTAGAAACTTAAAAAAAATGTGTGTAAAAATATATATTTTATTAACTAGCATACGTACGTATTTAAAAATATAGGGGTTGCCATTATACAAGGTGTGTCAAAAATTTCAGAGGTTATTTTTTTAAATTTAATTTGGCCTAGACCTAAATTTTTTAGGCAACCCTATGGTGATATCTTTGTTTAAAAACTATCTTTAATAAAAACAGTAGATGAAAGTCGCCTCATATTCGGATATCGTACTATAAAGAATTATATTCCTTATATTTGGAAATTCTTTGACGTGGGTGCCACAAAAATTACATTGCTTTGACAACATCAAAACACAATGTTCTAATAGACCAGAAGATAAAATTAGATTTTGTTCTGCCTGTCATATCATAAAATTAAAAACGTTAATTTAAGGTCTAAAAAAGTATGTAAAATCTATTAAAAATTATGTTTTTGAAAAGCTCTCATCCGACATAATGATTTTAAAACCAACAGGGAGTTCCATAAGAAAAATGTGTTTGGTTCATATCTCCAATAATATTAAATTTTCAAAAAATCTAACTACACCGATAAATTTTTCGTAAAAATATCTACTAATATCACTTTTTACTATTGTTGTAAATTACAAGAGTGAAATAGGGGGAGTCAAAAATGGAAGAAAACGAAATTCGCCCTGTGTGTCATAAACGAAGACAACCGACAAAGTTTGGAAGTGTCATTTTTCCGATTTTTACTTACATCTCTAAGTTTAATAAAGTATTTTTAGTAACCGTCGCAAAAATTCAAAAATTTACCATTGACATCATGTCTGATATTTTTAACACCTCTACGACAACTATACGCGCGATTAATGTCTTTTGGCGTAACTATTTGATAAATTAAAAATTATTTAGTTGGGTTCGCATTTTTTTGATGATTAAAAAATAAAAAAAAATAATAATTATGGTTGTAAATAAAATAGTATACAAAGCTTGAGTGAAAGGTTTCATTACTGTCTTGGGAAATGGTTTACCTCGGACTACGCGCCTTGTTAAACCATATGTTTCTCTTGACAGTAATGAAATACGTTTCCACCTCGGTTTGTAATGTATTAGTGTAATTTTTCGTTTCATCAAAATGTAGCAACAGTTTGCGTAAATCGCAAGTCTCTATTTCTTATAATGATGCCAAGATACCATGCAGTTGCAACTTGAATCCGAACACCCAGTTCTTATGTCACTCATGGCACAAATGTCAAACTATTCTCAGAGTTTGATAAACCAAAAAAGCTTACAATTTTAATAATTATTATTAACTTAAATATTAGTTAATTTTTGATTTTTATTTTTAACTTAATTTTAATTTGGCAACGGTGGCAGACTTGCTTATTGCCTATTTTTTAGGCGACCGGCCAGTTCATAGGAGTGAATAGGGCTGAACAGGGTCAGCTTGTATACCCCGGGTCAAGGACTGAAACGGTCCCATTCTTTCTAGATAGTTTTTGGCGTGTACCCAATAAAAACGACCATTGAATAAACGAATTCGCCTAACCAATATAGATCATATTTATTTAATTTAAATTACCATATACAGTGTGTCCGCCTAAGTTCTCTACATAGGAAAACTTTTTATAATTAATTTTACGAAAGAAAAATCTTTATATAAAGTTCTGCATGTTTTTTTATCTTTGGACAATCCACGAAGGCTGAAAGGCTAAATACTAACGTACCGTGGGTGTCTTAAGCAGGGTAAGGGGAAGTTTGTTAACACGGGACTTAAAAACTTGAAGATTTGGGGGAAGGAAAGACATCCGCTGGCAGTAGGTTTCACAGTCTAGAAACTCTAGGGATAAAAGAACAAACGAAATTGGAAGTTCGGGGCCTGTCCAATTGAACTGTATAGGGATGCAACGCGCGGCACCTAGAGTTTCTCTGTTGGGAGCTGCAAGAGGAGAGACTATACTGGATAATTCGATGGGCAAGAGAAGGAAGTCTTTGAGTAAGTAAAGGATCATTATTAAGACGAACAGCCCTTCTTTAAATGGCATCAAGAATGCTAAGGGTTGTAGGGGATGCCATTCCCCAGACATGAGAACAATATTCCAGAGAGGGTCGAATTTGGGACACATACAAAGTGTATAAATTGGAAGGAGAAAAATACTTTTGGTTCGGAAAAGAAATCCAAGCTTTTTGAAGCCGCGGTGACTATAGATACAATGTGTTTATGCCAGTTAAGGTTATTCTCAAATGTGACGCCCACAAGGTTAAATGTGTTCCCGCTCTGCAAAACCTGGCCACTCATAAGCAAAGGATGAGTGTTTAATGATTTTTTCGCGACAAGGAACATGATTGTGTTTTGGATGGTGTAAAACCTAAAATGCAACCATTAGATACTCATTTTTCAGTAGTATACGAGGTATCTCAAAAAATGTGAATTTTGTTCAAGAGGAAAGTACTCTTATTTTTGAAAATATCGAAAATTATTATTAAGAAAAAATATTTTAAACTAAAAATACCTCTTAAATATCCAAGCTTGTTCATTTACAAGAAAAAAGTTTTTATTTATTTTTTTATGCGATAACGAGCGTTTCTGTGACTTTTTACTGTTTTGACAGTTTTTGAGCTTTCTTTGGATATTACATTTTAAAATAAGTATTTACAAATGTACAAATTTAAATTTCATCGTTTTATCATAAAAAATTAAAAAAAAATTTTTTGAAAATTAACGAGAGATTTATAAACATTTTTTCTTAATAGTAATCTTCGATATTTTCAAAAATACGGGTACTTTCCTCCTGAACAAAATTCATGATTTTTGAGATACTTTGTATACTACTAATGATTGCTTTTAGGGTTTTAGGCAAAGCAGAACTTTTTATAAAGAATAACATTTTCGTACAATTCGTACAATTAATAATAAAAAGTTTTCCATATGTAAAGAACTTAGGCGGACACACTGTATTATCAATTTAATGTGAGTAATGAAAGTGATGCAGGTGACTTACATTGAAATCTTCTGTAAAGTAATTCTTCACAGTAATAGGCTTAGGGACATAGGGGGCCAACTAGGGGGCCCCTCAAATTTCATCATATCTCTAGCGGGCATTTCATCACTAACATGTGAATTGGTAAAAACACTTCTACTTCTCGGACGGGGTACATCCTTGCGTCCTGATTCACTTTTGCTTATTCTTGTAATACTATCTAAAACGATACTTAAAAACTCGAGTTAGTAAATTAGCAAATAGGTCAATAACACCCTGTGTATTTTTGTCAGGTATGTGTAGGTGCAATATTTTAACAACGTATTCTTTTTTATTACAAATGGACTAAACGTTTCTACACACCCCGCCAAAACTATAGCATAATATGCTTGATTTTCTCTATAAGTTTCAATACAAAAATGCTCCATATCTTTTTTAGTAATTAGGTTATTAAGAGGATGCCGTAGCACGTTAAATTAGCTAAAACGCAATTTGTTTTGAGAAAAAGTTGTACATAGAAAAGTTTCTTAAAATGATCCAAATATTATCGGAAACTTAATTGATTTTTGGTAATGGTAATAATTAACACATTAAATTTCCCAAAATTACAAAACCCTAAAAATAACCCACTTTCCGATAATCTTTGGATTATTTTAAGAAACTTTTCAATATACAACTTTTTTCTCAAACAAATATTTAAAAAACGGCAGCGAATCGCGTTTTAGCTCATTTAACGTCTACGGCATCCCCTTAAGACAACTAAAAAAGAAAATGTTAAAAAAAGGTGAAGCTATAACTTTGGCGTAACCGTTGTTATTTACTGTTAACAATACAATCTACAGGGTGATTAAAAGTTTTTGGCAAATTAAATAATTTTTAATCGCCCGGTGTAATGTGATCAGGGCCGTGCCTACCGGGACCGGGTGGTGCACGGCCCCAGAGCGCAACGTTGCAGGGGCGAAAAATTGTAAAATACAGGGCGAAGTTTCGAAATAAAGGGCGGTATATATGAATGAAGTGTGATGTGTGATTTAAAAGTGGGGACCTTTTTTTGCCGTTCAAAAATATAAGAAAGGCAAAAGAGAAAAACGAGCAATGTGGAAATCATGAATAAAGATTGAATAAAGAATGGAGATTAATTTGTTTGCTCTCAAAGTTTTTTATACTGTTATACCTCAATTTGCATTTTCTCGTAGTCATCCTAGGAACGGACCTGAATGTGATTATGAAAGGCAATAATTTTATTTGCAAATAAATTATATCCTTACTTATTTCTGATGTTTTATCATCAAAAATTTAATTACTCCCTTTTAACAGCACATGATATAGCGAGATTGAAAATTATTCATTTTTTTTTAAACTAACTCAATTATTAAAAGAGATGGTAATTTTCTAGAAACCTGCGTCAACTTCGAATTTGACGAAATTTGGTATACGGGGTTTTTGGGGCGCTGATCACGAATCTGAAAGTATTTTTGGCGGAAACGTTTTGTTCTTGAGTTATTCATCATCAGACTTGAAATTTAAACTAATCCTATTTTTACAATATTTCCCTTATTTTTGCACACAATTCTTGATTTAAAGCTAAAGTGGCACACAATATTTGATTTTCACCTTTTAAAACCTCGTTTTTTTACGTATTTTAGATTATTTTTGCATTAAATTGCATAGCTATACTTTGAATCATTTCAATCCCAGTGTGCCATGAAGCCCTATGTGTTTGTATGGTTGCCGCATTATCAAAGAAAAGCCACGCAATTTAATGCAAAAATAATGTAAAAAACGGGGTTTTAACAATTAAAAATCAAATATTGTGTGACACTTTAGCTTTAAATCAAGAATTGTGTGCAAAAAGAAGGGGGAATATAGTGAAAATAATCTTATTTCAAATTTCAACTTTGATAACGAATATCTCGAGAACGAAACGTTTCCCCAAAAAATTCTTTCAGATTCGTGATCAGCGCCCCAAAAAACCCCCGTATACCAAATTTCGTTAAAATCGGAGTTGCCGCAGGTTTCTAGAAAATTACCAAAGAGATACATGGCCATTTCAATTAAAACATTTTTGTATTGAAGCTTATGAAGAGAATCAAGCATATGCGATAATTTTGGCGGGATGTGTATTAACATGTCACAAAAATGCTGAGGAAGTAAGCCTTCTACATAAGGTATCCTTAAGATGGTAAAATTCAAGATTGTTTTTTGTTATATCGCGTCCTAAACTATTCGTGATTTTGAGCCATATTGTTTCGTAAATTTTAGTCCACCCAATAACTGGACCAAAAGATTAACGACCCACCTACATAATTTGGTTTTAAAATAGAATTTTATTTTTACGTGATAACATTAATATTTACTTACAAAATTTGCCTCACCTGAAAAAAATATCGGTCCCGCCTGAGACATAATACCGAAGTTCCGGCACTATTTACCAACGGTATTGTTTTGTCAGCATTTTTTTGACGAAAAATTAAAAATTGACCACCGTATACAGGACCTTTTTTAAAATATATTTCTAATATTTTAATGTAAATGCTTGCTGTTGGTTTGATAAAAAAACTATTCTAAAAATTATGCATCGTCCAGAATGAGCTAATACTTTTCCGACTTACTACCTAAAATGTTAGGTGGGAACCAAAAATCCTTTTTGTTTTGTTGTATATCATCCTAAACCTGTCACACACTGTATATTTTACAAAATATTATAAAAATGCGAGTTATGATGTGGATTTTAAATGATTTATCATCGAAATTTGCAATTATTAAATATGTCGTATTTTTAATAAAGAACTTAAATAAGTTAGGAAACATAGGGAGAGCGTTATACCTAATTTTAAAAGAAACCTAAAATATAATAATTGTGTTTCTTACCTTTGCGAGGAAACACTTTATCAGAAGTTTTATTCATTTTAAAAGATTTTTAAACAGGAAAAAATAATTAAAATCAAAATTATTTTTGTTTGGACACAAATAAAGACAACTGTCAAACAACGGCCTACTTTCAAAATGTGTCTTAAAATTGAACAGGTCGAATTGTTAATAAAGGAATTTAAAAAAAGAACACAACAATGATATACCGGATGTCCAAATTGTACGTCAACATTCTTTTTAACCGTAACTTCTTGGAAAAATAGCATATTCAGGACATTTTTCATAACAGTACCATTTTCATATTTTCAAATATTTTTGAAGTTACTTGGCCATTCAATTAGTTAATAGCTGATATTTCTACATTTTATTATTAATATACAGGGTGTCTCTAAAAGGTGCGAAAAAAGCTACCACAGATTCCTAAGGCTAAAATATGACGATCTAACCCAACATGCCTTAGTCCAGAAGTGGATGATTTCGGAGATACAGGGTGTCAGAGAGAGAGGGTTTTTGGAGGGGTGAGAAATACGAAAGAAATATTTATTTTCTTAGAAGGTACGATTTACAATGACAAAATTTTGAGGTACGATTAGGGATGGCAACGATATATCGATTATTTTCAAATATCGATATATCGGAACTTAAATATCGATAATCTTCATCGATATTTAACTTTTCGATATGTCAATATCAAATATTTTCGATATTTTTTATAAATGACACAAAACTAAAAAGCGTTTTTTCACTTAAATTTTTAAAACTGTGAGAAATGTTGTACAGTAAAATTAAAAAAAAACTAAAGTATTAAGCTAATTTTTACTATTATGCCGTATTTGTTTATCTACTACCTATTAGGACAAAAATAAATGTAATATAAGAAAATATGTCGATATTTTTTTCTCGTTCAAATATCGATATACAGGGTGATTCAAAAATCGATCACGAAACTTAAGGGAGTGATTTTACTTGACAAAATAAGGATAGAGCTTAATATATATATTTTTTCAAAATATCATTCGTTTTCAAGTTACAAGCCGTCAAAGTTCAATTTTATTTTGGTTTTTTCGCCATATTGCATTTATTTTTTAACCAATCCAGTTGATATTTGGCACACAAATCGAGCTTTGCAGAGAACCTCACCGTTTAGGCACCAATAGACATCAAAGTTTTCATCAATTTCAATCAAATTACCTGCATACATACAGGGTGTCCAGTAACTCAACCGACAAACTTTACAATTCTACAACAAAAAAAAAAAAAAGAAAAAAACTTCATATAAACGGAGTTGCGGGACACCCTGTATGTATGTAGGTAATTTGATTGAAACTGATGAAAACTTTGATGTCTATTGGTGCCTAAAGGGTGAGGTTTATCGACTTTAATAAAGAGTACCTTATTTTTAAGTTGTTGATTGTCTATAAAATGGCGCCCCCAGCTTTGCGATATCTGTCAAAATAAAAAGTTATGATGTAAATAAATTTTAAGTTTTAGGTAAAGTACCCTCTGGCGGTATTTAAAAAAGTACTTTTGTCTTAAAATTTTAGAATCTGCAAAGCTCGATTTGTGTGCCAAATATCAACTGGATTGGTTAAAAAATAAATGCAATATGGCGAAAAAAACAAAATAAAAATTGAACTTTGACGGCTTGTAACTCGAAAACGAATGACATTTAAAAAAAATTATATGAAGCTCTACCCTTATTTTTTCAAGTAGAATCACCCCTTAAGTTTCGTGATCGATTTTTGAATTACCCTGTGTAGCTCTTCGATATATCTAGTAATCGATATTAGCCAAAACGATATTTATCGATATCGATGTTTTTTTTTTTAATTTGACATCCCTAGGTACCTACGATTTGTTTGGCATTAGAATACTTTTCACTCAAAGTAGTGAAATTGAAAACAATTGCATTAAAAACGGTTAGGAAAAAAAGGCAATATAAATTAAATAACCATTTATTTTACCTTTTTGTCTTATAAAGGTTCCTTGTCTTGTTTAAAATATTTACAGTATGAATATTTTGTTGGTTTTATAAAGACCTACATATATTAGACTAGTTTTTCTAAAATGTACTGTTCTTTTTCGATTGGTGATAACTTCATAAACTGGTTCCATATCACCTAAAACAAATATATACAGTGTATTTATTTATGTTTTTATAGACTGATATTATACAGCGTGTCTTCGGAAGTTCTTAACAAATGGGACACTTTTTATTAATACTACGAAAAAAGTGTCTCTTCATAAAAATCCTGCATGATGAGAAAATACATTTCCACACAAATATTTGAAGGTTGGATGTACAGGGTGGCTTAAAAATTACTTGTTTCCAAATTAAAATAAGGGTTATTTCCTAACTACGGTACAAAACTTTAAAGGGGGTTTCTTATGTCTTTATGAAGAAAAGTTCCTATAAACATATGCCGAGCTGCTTGTTTCTGAGATACAGGGCGTTAAATATTTTTAAGGTCTGTTTGTTTTTAAATATCTTAAATATGAAGCCAGATACAAAAAATGTACTGAACTTAAAAGTTGTATTTTTAGTTGCTTTAGAGGAAAAAATATAAAAACTGCATAAAAACCTAGTGGCGTACAGTGGGCACAACAGCCAATATTATTGAGAGAAAAATGTACGCCACTGGCTTTTTATGCAGTTTTTATATTTTTTCCTTTAAATCAACTAAAAATACAACTTTTAGTGTAGTATTTTTTTATCTGGCTTTGTATTTAAGATATTTAAAAACAAATAGACCTTTAAAAAAATATTTAACGCCCTGTATCTCAGAAACGAAGCAACTCCGGACATATGTTTATAGGAACTTTTCTTCATAAATGACATAAGAAATCACCCTTTAAAGTTTGGTACCGTAGTTAGAAAATAACCGTTATTTTAATTTGGAAACAAGTCATTTTTAAGCCACCATCTTCATCCAACCTTCAAATATTTTTGTAGAAATGTATTTTCTCATCAAGCAGGACTTTTTATTAAGAATAACTTTTTTCGTAATATTAATAATAAAAAAGTTTCCCATTTGTTAAGAACTTCCGAAGACACGCTGTATATGGAAACGTTAAACAGAAAATATAAATTGACAAATGGAAAGTTATTGTTTCATCTTCTAACTGAAAACGTTAAACGTCAAACGGAAAACGGAAACAGAAATGTCAATCTATAAGCTTTATTTTTGAACGGATCAATTTTAAAAAAGTAAAACTTTTGGAATATAAAATTAATGCATAATTATTATATTTTCGATTGAAATTAACAGATAACAATTTCAAAATGGCGACTGGGCGCCATCTTGGGTGGATTGAACGGGGAGTCTCATGACACATCATTTTAAGGCCGCTGTCCAAATTTTGCTCACAGCATTTACGACGTATAGACTGCTAACGTGCGGTTAAAGTGAGCGCGCCAACGCCTATTTGCATTATTCGGACCACTTCTAAGTGTGTTTACGAATTCAACAAGTTCAACAAACCCAACAAAGCATTTTTAATATAAACAAGAGTGGAGCATGTGATATAACTGATGAAGATGGGAAAATGCTTGTATTTCAAGCATTTTCACATCACTTAAAATCACAGACACAATACATCCATTTAAATAAATAGCGCCAAAAAACGTTGATGCTTACGATCCGACCCGTGAGTACTGTCAGCATTAGGATGTGACGTCACATGTCACGTCATAGCTTCCACAACGCTAAAGGTAAGCGTAAAAAGTACGAATCGGGCGTGTTGGTACGTTATGAGCGCTATGAGCATAATTCGGAACGCAGCCTAAAGCTCCCAATTAGTACTTAATAACCTTAGAATAAAAAGTCAATACCTAATACAAAAAGGAGATAAAATTACCTAATACTTGGTTGAATGGCCATATTTCCGAAACTAATAGACGTACTTATATGTGGTATTTTTTAAAGCTCTTATAAAGAGCTGTTTAATGAAATATACAGGGTGCCTTTTTTAAAAAAATCCGTATAAAAAATGTAAGTCCCAGAATATGTGGAGAATCTTTCTGATTCATACAGATTACATAAAAATAATATGACAAGTTTCCATGTTTTTTTTTAAAGCCTCTCTACAGAGATATGTGCCCTTAAAGGACGCCGCTGAAAATCGGGTTTTCTTGAATATTTTTTATAATACTTGGTATTATTAAATAATTTTTTAATATGAAGAATACTAGTTAGGACTGCTTAAAATGGTGTTCTTGTAAAACATTTACCTTCAGTAGTTCGCCGGGGCGGACTAACCCTAACATAATACTGCTAATTATTTTTACCCTCTGTATAGTAAAGGAATGAAATAAGGTAAACCCCTAGCTAAAAAAAAGGTACTCCTATTAAAAAAATTAAAGTGTTTTTTACAAAAAGTTTTTTTTTTAGTGGGAACATCTAAACACATTGGGTTATGCTGGTGCAATTTGTAGTAAAAAAACATCAGAAAAAATATATATATTTTTAATTTTCACGACAATAAATAAAAATGTTGCAGCATTGTGGAGAGAGATAATATTAGAACAAAAGATTATTCAATATAAATCTATTTAAGCAAAAAGTTGTTTTTCTCGAAAACACTTTAATTTATCTACATTAACCAGAAATACTTCTTTTAGCTAAGGGTTTAAGCTACCCAAAAACACTTTTTTATTTCTTTATTATAGAGGGTGTAAAAATAATTACCACTATTGTGTAAATCTTAGTCCGCCCCTGGCGAATTAATGAAGGCAAATGTTTTACAAGAACACCATTTTAGGAAGTCCTAACTTATATATAACTTAATAATAATTTAGAGTTATTGCAAATCATGTTGACAGTACCATTGACCTAAAAAATGGGGAAAAATTTTAGTTGTTTTTCTTTATTGTTTTGTGTGTTAGGGTTTTGTTTTACACAATTAAAGAAATACATTTGAGAAAGCATGGTTTTTAGTACTTTTCCTACTAAAAACTTTTCGATTTTGTGCTCGGTAGCCGTTCGGTTGAAACGAACAGATCCGTAGTTATAATAAGACCAAAATAAGGCACGACCTAAAACCAACATAAATAAAGCTAGGCACTATCCTTATTAAGGGAGTCCTTATCCCACCATGCATCTGCGCAAGCTCAGATGTCATTATTAGTGCCTGGCCTTATTTTACTGTGCAATATTTCTCTATTATTTTTATGTGTTCTATAACGGGTGTCAACGAATTATTTAAAGAAGCCATAACTCCCAGAGTATTAGACATATTAAAATGAGATTTTGTATAAATAAAAAGTATGAGCAGAGGAAAGTTTACGCATACTTTTGACTTTTCATTCACTTCCGTTTTAACCGGAAATGGTTCCAATTTAGAAATTTTAAATGGAATGGTATATTTTGACAATTTTGGATTCCAGAGACCATTTTAAGTAGGAATTTGGCATTTTAAAAAGTTTTTAAGCCTACTTGATTTTTTAAAGCCATTTTTAATATTGAAACTTGGCGCCAATGATTGGGCGCAATATAATCTACTGACCCTAGGTAATGGTAGAAAAATACAATTGAAAAGTTTTAGTGAGTAATATGAAAGATAGGAATAAAACAATTTGGCAAATTGACAATTTCGTGTCTAGCTATTTTTGTTTTTCAAATTGCAACTCTTTTTAGACAAGCACTTTTCGAATAAAGGATTTTTTGACGAATATAACGATACCAATTTATTTGCGATCGGATTAAAAATAAAGTCAAAAATAAAGGACCATAGCCACCTAGATGCAATATTACAAATGGCTCTAAAAAATCATTTAGGCGTAAAAACTTTTGTGTCAAATAACTATTTAGAATTGTTTTAGAAATTTAAAAATATCAAAATATACACGGTGTTCCATTTAAAAATTCAAAATTCAAGTCAATTTCGGTTAAACCGGTAGTGAACAAAAAGTGATAAACATGCGAAAAATCTTCTCTTTTCATACTATTTACCTATACCAAGTCTCATTTTGATATGTCGAATACTTTAGAAGTTATGGTTTATCTAATAGATTCGTTGACACCCGGTATAAATCCGAGAGATTGCCCACTTATTTTGGGACACCCTCTATGTTAAAGCTGCTTATTGTATGCTTTGGGATAACATACCATAACAGGATTATAACCAAGTTTTTTCAACTGCCTTTCTTTCGTAAGGGTATGACCCAAGGGTAAACTTGTGTCTCTTATAGTGTTATTCCATCCTAGCACTATAATGGCATACCATTTTAGGGAATCATTGGTATATGGTACCATAACATCACCCAATATATACCTTTCAAAACCTATTGGTTTTACGTATTCTCCTGTATTTTTGTCTTTACATATTACAATGTCTGAAAAATAAACACAAAATTAAATAAAATTATGTACCTCGTTTTCAGTTATATATTTCCACCCACTTTTAACTATAATCAAAAAGAATAGAAAAAAAGTTTTCTATAAAATTTTTAAACTGTTTCCATCCATTATCTTTTGAGCATAGCAAAAGAACCAAATGAACATCAAAAACTCGAGAAAAATTATGATGATAATGCATCCAAAACACACTCATGTTCCTTGTCGCGAAAAGAGTCATCAAATACTCATCCTCTACTTATGAGCGGCCAAGATTTACAGAGCAAAGACACCTTCAATCTTGTGGGCGTCACATTTGAAAGTAACCCTCACTGGCATAAACACATTGTATCTATAGCCACGGCAGCTCCAAAAAAGCTTGGATTTCTCTTTCGAGCCAAAAAGTATTTTTCACCTTCTAATTTATATACTTTATATATGTCCGAAATCCGACCTCCCTTGGAATATTGCTCTCATATCTGGGGCATGGCGTCCCCCACAAGCCTAAGCATTCTTGATTCTATTCAAAGAAGAGCTATTCGTCTCATTAATGATCCTTCACTTACAGAAAGGCTTTCCTCTCTTGACCATCGTCGGGCTGTGGGGGATCTATCGCTTTTTTATAGGTACTTCCATGGCTTCTGCTCTGAAGAATTGTCCAGTATAGTTCCTCCACTCACGGTTCCCAACAGAGAAACTCGTGGTTCCGCGCGTATGCATCCCTATACGGTCCAACTGGACAGGCCCCGAACTTCCCACTTTGTTCGTTCTTTTATCCCCAGAGTTTCTAGAATGTGGAACCTGCTGCCCGCAAAGGTCTTTCCTTCTCCCCCAAATCTTTAAGTATTTAAGTCCCGTGTCAACAAACTCCCTCTTATCTCGCTTAAGACACCTTTGGTACGTTAGTATTTAGGCTTTTAGTCTTCGTGGTTTGTCCAAAGATAAAAAAAAATGAAGAAGTAAACTTTTTTACCACCATCTGTATATTATGTCACCATTAAAAAGGTCTTTTTAAAAAGCTTTACAAAAATACCACATTTAATATTTATCTATCTGTAATAGTTTCGGAAATATGACGAATAATTCCGAATGTATTTTCAATTATACAGTGTGTCCAAAGGTAGGTTGGTTGGTTGGTTGGTTTGAGGCGGGGTTGGTCATTCGACCATGTTTGCACTGTAGCCTATTGGCTTATTGTGCACCCCTCCGTTGTTACAGAAGTCCACTGCCCTTTATCAGGTTTAGTAGATTTCTGCCAAGAGGTTTCATGCGGGAGCGGGTTCCCGCTATGTATGTTCCCAAATAGACTGTGTCTTTTGCGTGTGAGTGCAATGCAGTTGTATATTATGTGTAAGGCTGTTTCCTCCTCTTGCCCGCAAGGCCTGCATGTTATGGGTCCATTGTAACTGCCCATTTTTTGCAAGTGTTTCCTTAGATGACAGTGTCCTGTCAGAAGTCCTACAACTTGTCTTAGCTTAGTGCGCTCCAGCTGGAGGACCTCAGTTTTTAGTTCTTTGAAAGGATCGCCCAGTGTCTCCTTCGCATGTCTTTTGCCAGGTGATGTATGCCAACGAGCAAGATGTTGTTGTTGAGACCATCTGCTTATCGTTGTTTTGGTTGCCTTTTGGACAGTCCGAGTACTGGCTCTGGATCGCTGAACCTTCTAGACGACCCAGATCTCGCTAGTTCATCTGCTTTTTCATTGCCTTCTATTCCTGAGTGTCCAGGAACCCACAGAAGTTCTATCCTGTTGTTCCTGGCGGCGAGCTCTTTGATACTATTCAGGCACTCCATCGTGATTTTTGATGTTATACGATGGGTATCCAAGGCTTTTAGAGCAGCCTGGCTGTCTGAGAAAATGTAAATAATGTGGTTGTGATACCCTCTTTTCATATTCTCTTGAACGCATGCTAGAATAGCATAAAAAGGTAGGTGTTACAATAGGACAAATGGACCAAAAATATTGAATTTTTGTCGTTTTGGGAAACTGGTCGCATGGTTCAAAACTAATAAATACAAAATTTTACTCCAATTGGTAATATACAGGGCGAGTTATATCTAAAAATATGAATACCTTTATTTTTTTAAATAAGACAAAATTGTATAAGGGGTCGTCCATTATTAATCACGTGAGGCTTAAACGGGGGGTAGGCTAAAAAAAATCATTAAACATCACCAAGGGAAAAGGAGGGTGTAGTGAAAATATCACGTTTATTTATTTTTTGTTAAATTTGCGATTTCGACCCAAACCGAAAAGCTTGCGAATTTAATGTCTTTTTAAGTATTTTTATAACAGTTTTTGATGTTCTAAAATAAAATTAGATTATAGTTACTTTTATTTAAAGATAATATTGAAAACATAATAATATTTAATTCTAAATTCAATTTCAATTTTTTACATTATGCATTACCAGTTTTTAAAACACTTGGCTTAGGCAGCGACTTTTAAAAAGCTATTTGAAATTATTTAATTTTTTTAGTTTTCCTCTCTCTTCCAATTATTTAAGTGGTAATGCGTAATGAAAAAATTTAAAAGTACATTTTTTTACTCTCATTCTTTAACTTCAAATTTTGACATAAAATTTAATTCCCTACAACATTTACTTATACAATTTTGTTCTATTTTTTAAAAATAAAAGTAGTTAGCTTCTGTGCATTTTTCATATTCTTAGTTAAACCAATTGTAGTAAAATGTTGTATTTATTAGTTTTGGACCATGCGACCAGTTTTCCCATTTCTGTTTTAAACCTCAAAAATGTTTAGTCCATTTGTCCTTTTGTAACACCTATCCTGAGATGCACTGTATGTATGTACAGTCTTAGCTTAGTGCCGTAGCTAGGTATTATTTGCAAATAAATTATACCCTTACTTATTTTTTATGTTTTATCATCAAATTAACAAATTTAATTACTCCTTTTAACAGCACATTATACATAGATATTAAAAACTATTATTTTTTTTCCAAAAACTTTTAATCACCCTGTAGAATGTATTGTTAACAGTAAATAACAACGGTTACACCAAAGTTGTAGCTTTACCTTTCTTTTTCATTTTCTTTTTGAATTGTCTTAAGTCAAATTTTCTTGCTAACTGTATTTGTTTCAGTGGTTCAGACCGTATTCGAAAATGACAATATAAATATGGGAATCAAGAAAATTTAGGTTTTCAAACTGTTGCGTCACAGACCATTAAATTTTTTAGGTTATGACTATGATTATTAATTTTTTGTGGTTAATATGTACTTTTAGTTTACACCCAATATAAACAATTTTTACTTGTCATGTAAAAAGTTTACAAGAAATGACAGAAACGTTTTTACCGAGTACGATGCATAGGGCCACCCAACAGAGATAAGTATATTGTTTTTAAACCATTGTCCGGGATGTATTCAAACACGGTTAAATACGCGACGTACATGACGTCACCGATTAGCAAGAAAAATGTAATGTTTTTAAAATGTTTTAAACCGTATTAACAACAAAAAATGGCTTTAATAACCAAATTATTAAAAGAGAGATTGCCATTTAAATTAAAGCATTTTTGTATTGAAGTTTATGGAGTGTGAGTGTGAGTGAAGATGAAAAAGTATAAAACTTTTATACAAGACGTTTTTTTCTATCCTTCTTGGTTATAGTTAAAAGTGGGTGGCAAAGCATAAATGAAAACCCTGTACATTATTAGCACTGTTGGTCTTCAAACTCACCTGCCCTAGGATAATGTGGTAAAATATGATGAACAAACACGAATTCCTCATTTTTGACAATCTTTTTAACAGAATCTATCGCATCCAGTATTAACTGATCCATGGCCGTGATTTTTTTCCATTGATGATAGGCTGGGGTAAATTGTGTATGCCATTTGACAGATTTATATTTTAGCTGTAATGGTAACCTATTGCCTTTATAATCTGGACATTCTATATCTATACTTGCATCTAAAGCTAAAAGTTCGCGAGGTAGAAACTTGGCAGATTTTCCTTAAAAAAAATGTTATTGTACTTCATCTGGAAAACAGTTTTTACCATTCTTTTCATGAAAAATTTAACTACAAATTAATGGCGGTGCATAAAAAAATTATAGTTAAAAGAAACAAAGAGGCAGTTATCCCTAGAGTTTCTAGATTGTGGAACCTGCTGCCCGCGGAGGTCTTTCCTTCCCCCAAATCTTCAAGTATTTAAGTCCCGTGTCAACAAGCTCCCTCTTGCCTCGCTTAAGACACCCACGGTACGTTAGTATTTAGGCTTTAAGCCTTCGTGGTTTGTCCAAAGATTTAAAAAAAACGAAATATGAGGCTCGACCAGAAGTTGTTTTCTTAGACTTTTTCAAAGTTGTCTCCGTTTATAAAAGTTGATTGAATGCTGATGGTAATTTTTAATTTAGTTAATAAATTTTATCAAATTTAAACACGTAAAAACTAAACATCGCCGACTGTACTATATCAGGGGCACATTCAGAACCAACACCATTGGGGCAAAAGTTATCCTTTTGTGATGTCACTATATTAAATGATTATTAAGAGGTAACTGCCAGTAAAGCAACAACAAAGCAAGCACGATTAATCATCCACGCATTGCCTGTTTACGATTCTGTTTGGCTGAATGTGCATACTGGAGAAGGTTATGACCTGAATCCGACTTTAGACCGGTCGAGGACGAAGATGCGAACCAGGGTATATAACAGGGAAAATTTGGCAAGTCTGGGTAAAATTACTATATTTTGTCAGCTAACGATCGATCCAGCAGCGTCTAGAATTTGTTTGTTCGTTTTGTGTTGTCTTGCAAGCTATATTGGTTAAAAGATGTATTCCCAAATATTTCTATTTAAAGTTAAATAGGTTGCAACCATAGATATCTTACATTTACATACACAGAGCCTAGTTGCCTTTTGCGGATTTTTACGACCTCGCGCAGTAAACAAACTCGAGGCCCACCGGAAGGTTTTTGGTACATGCGCATTAAAATGTCATGTCCAGTACCGGACTTAAATCTTTTTAAAACATTAAATAATTTAAAAATCTTAAAATCTCAGTATCTTAATGTGTATAAAAAAAAATCCGTTATATATTTATACAATAATTTATATTATTTTACATTTCTTTACGAATATAAATTAGATAGAAAAATATCATGGACATGATACGTCAACAGTGAATAAGGACAGATTTGCTAAATTATCTTTAAAGAAAAGGTAAACGGATTACCTGGGTCACATTGACAGGAATAATAATTTAATAAAATAAAAAAAAGGATATGACCCAGATTCTGTGATGTATTATTGACTACTAAACAGGAATGCGTGATCAGAAAAGTCACAATTTTTTCCTGATCTTTAAAAACATTGGGTATGTTTTATTCTTAGTTTAATAGACAGAGGCATGCAAGTCATAGGCAACAATGTTTTTCTTCAGTTCTGAAGTATTTTAGCAATTGATTCAAGAATGAAAAAGTGATGGTGACTCAGACATGCAAAATACTTTTTATTTATGTTCTGAACTTAAATCAAGGGTAAATTTTGCTTTAGCATCCACCAATATATGTATAATACTTTTAAGGTTAGAATTTAGCATATATCATATCTGGGTCCAATACTTTTGTTTCATTTTGTAGAATGGAGTAAGTCGAGGCAAGATAAAGGAGACAAAAGGAATCGGCCAAAAACCAATGTCGTGGTTTCGCAATATCAGAGCAGGACAATGTCCGTCCAACAACTTCTAAGAATGGTATAAAAACATTTTAAAAAATTGGCCGCTAACCTATAGTGATAAAAAGCACTAACAAAGCGGTGAATAAAATATTGTGGTGGCTTAATTAATAATATAAAATTCAGCTAGAGAAAAATTGGACATTTACATATCATTACACATTTAGAGTTCAAAACATATTACAGGGAGGTTTAAAAACAAAATTTAAAATGTTACTACAATAAATACCGTAAACGCCTTTGTCAATATTATTATTGGAATATTTAAAAAATACTCATTACGGTCTAAGTATTGAAAACTGTCAGAGTAGCAAATCAAGTAATAAAATTTCATTAATTTAGTTACATTGTTAAAACTTATGTAATACCTGTAGTTGATATACTTACTTATTTTACTTTTTTTAATCAGCCCCGGCTCTTTATTTTTGTAACAAGGGGCAAAACTTGCCGTATGCCGCCCCGCCCTGTGTTTCTATTGAAAAAAAAAATATGAAGAGCAAAAAAATGCTTCCTTTTAAATACCTATGTATAATAAAAAATTAAAAGACGACCAAAAATAAGGTCTTTTTCTCTTACAATCGCCACTTACTGTTACATTCCATGTTTCAATTTGCCGCCCCTTGAAGGTGTCACCCGTGACAGACACCACCGTTTGCCCCCCACCCCTCCTAGATCCGGGACTGCTTTTAATACTTTTTTTTCTTAAATACGGTAACAATTGACATATAGCGTATTAGACGTTTTTGATGTAACTGTATTTTTAAAATTTATTTAAATACGGTACTGACTCAACGTCCTTCAAACGGAAAAGCGGCGATAAATTCACATGATTCTGCCCGATACTTCGTTTGGCGCCAGGCGCCTTCCCCTTCGATTTGTTTGCGCACAAACTCATTTTTTCGCCCATGAATTGTAACTTTTGTTTCGTGCAGGTAACAAGCATTGGCTATCCATCGAGATCAGTGGTTGCAACTTAACAATAATTAGGCCTTAAAACAGACGGAGTGGATTTTTGCCGAGTCGTCAGCCGAACGCGGCGATTCCTATATGGTATTGGTTCAGCAATCGCGGCTCGCCGACTCGTATGTTTTGCTTCGTCGCCGACTCGGCGAAAACAGCTCCGTCTGTTTTCAGCCTTAAAAGTATTGTGCAAACGGTTGTTTTAATAATACTATAAACTGTCTCCGGCACTGGTATTGACACTTATCTCATTTAATAACATGGTCGAAAAGGTACAAGGTGACGTAAAAACAAATGGCTGACGATATGGCGGCTATGTCATAACCTTTTAATATAAATTTACTCTGATGTTCAGTCTTCATAATACGAAATCCAAATCACCTAACTGTATACCGTATAAAAACTATTTTATATTAAATATATTATTCAAACAAAGGTATTGCCACAGAGGATTCTAAAAATTATGGTGTATATATATATTTAAATTAAAAAAATATCCTCAAAAATTTTGGCACATCATGTATAATCGCGTTTGTTTGATGTACATACTTTCTTCTCAAACAACTATAATGGCAACCCTTAGTTTTTTTATACATTCTAAGATTAGTTAATAAAATGTTTATTTTTAAATAATCCAGAAGGTACCAAAAAATTGTAGTAATTTTTCCAAATTTAAATAGTTTTCCCTGGCTTTATTCATATTATTGGAGAGAAAAATATTTAGTGATATATTAGAACTGTCATGTAGAGTAAAAAAAAATGAAATTATACAGGGTGTGTCAAAAATTTTAAGGTTATTTTTTTATGAAATATAGTCTTGATCATATCTTGTTAGGCAACCCTATGTCGATACTTTTATTTAAATACTATATTTAATATAAAACAGTTTTTATCCGGTAAACAGATGGGCGAAGATAATTTTATATTCGGACCTTACACTATTATGTTATGATCTTGCTCAAAGTGCATGTCTTTACCGAGCGCTGCCGGGCGTTTATTCTGAATGCAGCCCAAATATCCAATTGTTGAACAATGTATATGACTACAAGACATCCATGTGTAAAGCAAGGTTAAAAAAGTACCATCGCGTTCAAAAACTCAGACAAGCTTATTTGGTTTGATCTCCCGGACTTTTATGAATTACCTGATTTTTCTATATTATAATAATAATGAAACTATCAAAAATTAATAGGTACTTAGTTGTCAGTATAGGTTGTCAGTCAAAAAAATATTCAGTTTTGGCATCTGCTGATATTATGCCTCGTCTAAACCAGCAACAAAAAGTAATACTACATACAAGAGTTATTGAAGGAGTTGCAATAAGGAATATAGCCAATGAGATTGGCGTAGACAAGAACACCGTTCTACTTGCAAAGAAAAAAATCAATAATTTTGGCGATATGAGAAGAAACCCAGGCTCAGGCCGGAAAAAAAGCTCAAATGCGGAGCAAGATGCCGGTTTAATACAATATTTACAGGCCAATCCATTTCACACCGCTCTCCAAGCCAAAGAAGTCGCTAACTTTCCGGCATCCATTCAAACCGCTAGAAGGAGAATTCGGAATTCCCAAATTATAAGGAATAGGTCCGCAGCAAATAAAATTTTTTTGACGGAAGAAAATAAAATTAGACGAATGCGGTTTGCCAGGGAGTTTCTAAATGCAGATAATCTGTGGCCAAAAGTTATTTTTTCTGATGAGAAAACTTTCCAGTCGTGTCATAATGGAAAAATTAGAGTATATAGACCCACTGGAACGAGATATAATAGTCAATATACTAGAAAGGTTGCAAGAAGCGGTAGGTTTTCGGTTAATGTTTGGGCATGGATTAGTGCCAGAGGACCAGGGGTTTTAAGAGTTATTCCAGGACGTTTTACTGCGCCCGTTTATAGGGATATATTAGAGCAAGTTATGCTACCATCGGTGGAAGCTGTATATGGGGATGATTTTACTTTTCAGCATGACAACTCGCCAGTCCATCAGGCCCGAATTATTAATGCATTCCTTGACGAAAATAATATTAATGTGCTGCCGTTCCCTCCAAAGAGCCCTGATCTCAACCCGATCGAAAATGTGTGGGGGCTTATGTTAAAAATAATTCACCAACATGATTTTCGACCAAGAAATCAAGAAGAGCTCCAGCAAAAAATTATGCAAGCTTGGGATCATATTGATAACCAGCTTACACAAAATCTAGTGTTTAGTATGCCCCGACGTTTGCGGAGTGTATTAGAAAATAATGGCTCTATTACAAAATATTAATATAGTTTCTATTTTTAAGAGTATAACCTGTTGTTGTTTAAATAATGTAATAATTATTTGATTTATTTAATTTAAATAAAAACCTTATTTAATTTTTTGCGTTTGTGTATTTTTTGAAAGCGATGGATCGCGTTTAAAAAAAACACACACA
This sequence comes from Listronotus bonariensis, assembly GCA_014170235.1. Taxonomy (NCBI): domain Eukaryota; kingdom Metazoa; phylum Arthropoda; class Insecta; order Coleoptera; family Curculionidae; genus Listronotus; species Listronotus bonariensis. The sequence goes on along the minus strand of JACEGR010003793.1, from coordinate 21,321 downwards.
AGCTTGTTTTGCTTGATTTCCTACACTTGTATAATTAAGTAATTTAATTCTGTAATAAATAAACCTAGCTGGTATAAATTACCTGAATTGTCTATATCCCAATAATAAAACTATCCAAACTTAACAGGTATTACGTTGTCAGTCAAAAAAAATTATAATAGTCAGGAGCTAGTAGCATATAATATTTTGAGTGTCTGAGTTTTTTTTGAACGCGATGGTACATACCAAAATTTGTATTACTTACCATAAGTAAGATTAATAAAATCTATATCTAAAATCCGATTCATTAACTTATAGGAATAAATTCCCTGCAAACTTAAATAATTTAAAGCACAAGGCAGACATCTTGGAAACTGATTTATTTCCTGTATCCTGCTATCTTTATGTAGTTCTTCATAGGCTGCCTGAAAAATATCTGGTTTTGTCTTAGGATTAAAATTGAACATCGTCAATACATTTAAAATTCTTTCTATGTCTTTCAGTCTTGTGTTTGAAATATTCTGTACTATTTTTCTGAACATTTGCTAAAATTAATTAATACTGATATAAAGGTTTTGTATAAAACGGAAGATACAGTATACAGTTATACCTAACTAGTACAAAATAACGTATGTAAAGTGAGCAGAATTCAAAAAACTTTACTGAAAATATAGTGCTAATTTGATGATAATTTAGTACCAAAATTAAAAATTTTACGCTCTTGGCACGTCCCGGAAAAACGATACAATGCTAGCTAGAGATAAAGCTAGTATACACTAAAAATTAACTTAAAAATAAAATATATGAGTAATCTTAGCATCCCTAATTATAGTACTCAATGAGTGCTGGTAAAATGAGAGAAGAAAATTAATTGAAATCATTGAACTTTGCTAATAAACCAAATTTTGACAAAATGAGTATGAAATTCATAGAACAAAGTTATTGAGGTTAGACACGATTTTTTTTTTGACAAAATGATGATAAAATTGTTGTTGCTATCTTTAGGTTGTGGTCATTTTGCGGAATTTAAGTAGAAAACCCCTTAAAGCTATAGCTGTTAGACAGTAAAAAGCACCGAAACCGATAATTTGATTGGTTGGTATCCATGGTCGCTCTTGGCTATGGCACCGATACAACCGTTCGGTTTTTCCTCAATGGAGATAACCTGCGGACTTGATCCGCAGGACCATGAGGCACCCGAACGGTGGAGCAGATTACTAGATTTGGTCTTGGTTCTCCGGTGATCTGCCCGCATTGGCAATTAGCTAAGGGGAAACCACCTTTTAATATCCTCCGCGGGGGGCAGAGGCCAGAAGGACTAGTGTAAATCAGTAATACGTTTCCTAGGCCTACGGCTCTGGTATAAGGTGTAGTGTGAGTCTGCGGGCTGCCGTACAGCTATTTTGGACCGTTGGAGTAGAGCATGGCCGTTCATATATATGTATTCGACAAAGCGAGGGTCCACTAGTTGGGGGTCTAGTGTCCCAGGCTGTGCCGAAGTGGAACTATAACCACTTCTCTATAAAACAGAACTAAGTATGTTCCATTTTGTCAAAAACGTTCACTATTTTGCCAAAAAAATAATTATTAGCAAAGTTCCATGATTTCAATTGAGTTTCTACGTTTTTCATTAATTTTTATCCTTTCATATTACCAGCACAAATTGAGCACTAATTAGGGATGCCCAAGATTACTTATATATTTTGTTTTTAAGTTAATTTTTTGTGTATAATAGCTTTATCTCTAGCTATCATTGTATCGTTTTTCCTGGATCTGGGAATGCGTCAAATTTTTAATTTTGGCACTAAATTAGCGTCAAATTAGCGCTATATTTTATGCAAAAAATTTTGGAATTTAATTTACTTTACATAAGTACAAAAAAAATACCAATGACAAACCTCAAAGTATTTTTATGATAAGTTTGTACTCCAGTAGATAATAATGCTATATGTAGACTACATATTTCAGAAAGCCTATCTAGTTCTGGATGCAAACTATCCAACATCCTATTAATATCTCCCATAAGTTTAACTGGCATGGAAAATCGTATTGCCTACAAAAAATAAATTCCTAACCATTTAGTTTTACATTTAATAAATAATAAAGAAATTTGCAAATATTTTAAATTTAAGAAATGGTTCCAATAATACTGTTTTTTATGTATGTACTTTTATTTAGTGGCGTAACCAGGTTTCAGGGAGCGGGAGGGTCGAAGTCCTTTAGGGCGCCTTTATCTTTAAACACACAGTTTTATTTTAAGTAACCTGTTTAAAAAAACATGATTTAATCGGTACCGTACCCCAATTTAAAAACATAACTGTTCTTTATTGGTCAAAGAACGGCCCTGCACATAACAGCAGTTTTATTAATTTATTTTTTTTTTTCTGAAAGACAACACCTGTTCCTTTAGCAGACGCTATTATGTTACTGCAAGAAAATAATATTTGTTTAATTATTTGAAATTATTTGTATTATGTTTACAAATGTAGGAGGTGTCAATATATAAATTTACACCCCCTTAACGTTTTTATTTATTATCGTACAAAATAATTAAAAACATTAATTTGATAGGCTAATTCTGTAGTTTCCGAATTAGTTATTAGATTTTTGTTATCTCTTAGGATATACAAGACACGACAAAAATAATGTTTTTTTTTAATGGAACACCCTATATGTTATTTCTAAATTAAAAAGATCTTTCAAAAACCTTAAAAAAACACATTTCATATGCCTATCTCAATTAGTTTTCGAAATATGGCCATGCAAACCTAATGAATAATTTTTAATTCCGATTAAAAATGTTATAAACTTACAGCCACCTAACTTTCTTATTTTTTAACGTATAATTAAAATAAAAACACTATTTTGTTAGAATGATTCTGTAGTATCTGTGTCTTTCAACAGAAATCTTTTTCTCTTAAGATATACAGGGTGCGACAAAAGGTATGATTTTTTTAAATGGATCACCCTGTATATTGAATCATCATTTAAAAAGATAATTTAAAGCGCTTAACAAAAATACCATAGCTTAATAGTTTTGGAAATATGACCTTAAATAAAATTATTGGGCAATATTTCTCATACCTAATATAATATCGAGTACAATACATATTTGAAATTTTCACTTATTTTTTAGATTTGGATGACCATATTTCCAAAACTAATGAAGATAGATACATATATCAAATGTGGTAATTTTTAAAGCTCTTTAAAAGATCTTTTTATTGTGATATAATGTACAGGGTGGCGCCTTTTCGTTGACCTTGCAGGGTATAGCGAAAACTAAAAGAGATAGAACAAATCTGATTTTGCAAACTCGATTTCAATTAAAAAAAAACTAAATGGTTAAAGCAAATCATGACCAACTTGATTCGTTTTGGAGATACAGGGTGTTTTTCAAATTTTGTCAGTTTGACCAGGCACTTGTAACTCGCTTGATATAAGAGATGGAGAAAAAATCTAAATAGGAAAGTTTTAAGGATTTTATTTTAAAGTTTTAACACAAAGTTGGGTTTTTAAAATGAAACACCCTATATATTTTATCACCAATAGAAAGGTCTCCCCAAAAGTCGTAAAAAAATACCACATTTAATGTATTTAATTTGTAATAGTCAGAAATATAGCCATAGTCCGGAATTCGATAATAAAATAGCATTTTTTAAATAAAACACCCAGCTCGACACCCAGTATATTTTATTAGATACCAATAAAAAGACATTTGAGAGGCCTTTAAAAATTTATCACATTTAAAATTAATTTCTTCAACAGTTTCAGAAATAATAAGCATCCAAAATTTAGTGCGTATATCTACTATTTTTTGGATTTATATAGTCATATTTCCAAAACTATAAAAGATAAATATATCAAATGTGGTATTTTGTTAAACCTCTTTGAAATATCTTTGCAACGGTAATATATTATACAGGGTGTTTCGTTTAAAAAATCCTGATGATGACCATATTTCCGAAACTATTAAAAAATAGATATAATAAATGTAATATTTCTAATAGCCTTTAAGAAAACCTTTTCATTGGTGATAAAATATACAGGGTTTTTAATTTTAAAAACACAACTTTGTGTTATAACTTTAAAGTAAAAGTTAATGAAAAATGTAGGTACGCCACTGAATTCTACGTAAAAATCCCTATAACTTTTCTTTTTAAATTTTTCTTCTATCTCTAATATCAAACGAGTTACCAGTGCCTGGCCAAATTGACAAAATTTGAAAAACACTCTGTATCTCCAACACGAATCAAGCAATGATCTAAAAATTAAAAGGATTGCTAATAGAAAATGATCCCCATATATTTTCAATAGACCTGCGCAAGAATTTTTTACCCCACACTGGGAGAATTGCTGTACACCTTTGCACATGCGCAGTTGTTATAAAGGTTAGAATTTTTTATTTAAAACCCAATATAGTGTTGGCAACATTGACAAAATTAGCAGTATTTTAATAAATATAGTGGTTGCAACACTGAAAACGTTTACCTATGCGGTGACAGGGTCACACTCATCCTAATTTAATTTATAATTTGGGATTTCCCGATCGTAAAATCCAGGTAAAATTAACGCCGTCGACCGACCAAACCCAATCTCCCATCTACGTCGACCGTTATCAGGTATAGTTATTTGGTATTTGGTGTTTTATTTGTGCGTTGTGAGTAATTCTTGGTGTTTTTTAAACTTTTATTTAATTTAAGTTTTGCATAACCACATCTAAATAATGAGTAAGTAGCAAATTTCCTGTTTTAAATAATACTCTTTATTGCCATGCAGTCAATTTTTTAAAAATCAATAAATCCATTATTTTTTGAAATAGTCATGGTTTGGGTTAATTTTTTTTAGCGGAAAAAATTGTATTTAAGGATTATAGAAAAATATATATGGGGTTCCATTTAAAATAACAAACTTGCCCTATATACGAAAATTGGCCGTTTTCGTAAGAAATAAATGTCACAACCAAATGGCAAGGATATAAAAAGAAACTTAAAAAAATCTAAGGCTTTTCGCGAAAACCGCATTTTGATAATTTTATTTCTTCTAAAATTATTCGCGGTGAAAATGGGTTAAAATATAGTCGGACACTCTGTATTAGCATTGGACTGATGCATTTATAATCACACAAAATAAAATATGGCAGTTTAATTAAAATAATTTAACATATTTTCAAGTTATAACACGTAGCCATAAACAATTTCGTCGGCAATATCACGATGTGGCGTATCTCAAAAAGTAGGAATTGACTAGAGCTGATGTAATTGCTTAAAAAAGTTGCTTCTTAATATTACAAATTGGCATATGTTAGATTTTGATATCTTTAAAAGTTATAGAAATATAATACTAAGCCTATTTCATTTTACTAAAAAGAGTAGTACAAAAATACCTAAAGAGCACCCTCGTGAAATTTAAACATAAAGATACGCCGCTTCGTGATATTAAGGACGATTTATACCATATAATATCTTGTAGATTGCTTATTGCTCCTATGTTAAAAAAGGAACATAGGTATCTTTCTGTGGAATGTTTTGAATAAAATTAAATAGTCCAAGCGATTCCATTGCGCTTTAAGCCTAGTTTAAGATTATTACATTATCAAGTTTATTTCAAGTTGGCATTTGTAGGCAAATTAAATCCATAATTACTTACTGGGTACATTACCAATTTTAATATTTGTGTTTCGCTTTTTTTTTTTGTGGTTTCAATTACAAATATAAGGTCAGTTTGGCCCTAACCCCAAAAATAAACAATTTCAATGGCATTACACGCCAAACTTAACTGAACGACAACTGCTACGCCAACGGGAACGAAAAATCAGTTTATGAATCGAGATTTATTCCTCAAGCAAGTTACACCAAATCTAATTGCTTTTATAATAAAATACCAACTATTCAGTTTTGTTGTGTCAAGGTAGTGTTAAGAGGGAAGATAATAATACATAAAATAGCGTGCAGGTTTGAGGTTAAGTAAAAGTGGGTCCTCATGAATCAAAAAGAAGGTGTTTTAGCAATAAAGTGGAATTTAAATTGAGATCAGTGCTTCTAAGCACTCTCGTTTGCTAAATCTTAATAAAATCGGCGATACGAACGAAAAATAAAAAAATATACAACAAAAAATAGTCCCCAATATAAAACCGGTTTACTTTTAGGGACTGCTATGAAAGACGAATACAGACTTAAAATAAAATATTTAAATATGTATACCCCAAAATTACTTGGTATATTTTCTTTATAAATGAATCATATACAAAATGTTAAACCCGGTCCTGTTGTTTGTTTTCGGCTAGTCAGTAAATGTTTATTGCGCATGCCCACAAGTGTACTGCGCAGTGCCCACGTAGGGGTTATTGTGATTTTCGCTGCATTCATCCATATTTATTTTTCAGATCATTGGAATCAAGTTAGTCATGGTTTGCTTTCACCATTGAATTTGTTTCAAAAATTGAAATCGAGACTGTGCAATTAGATTTGTTCTATCTCTTTTAGTTTTTGCTATACCCTGCAAGGTCAACGAAAAACGTCTGTAGTGTTCCTTTTAAAAAAATCATTTATTTTGTCCCACCCTGTACATTTTAAGAGATATTAAAAATTTATACATTGATTCAGAAACTACATAATTAACCCAACAAACTGATTTAATTATTTATTTTGTACAATAAAAAATAACAAAGTTAAGGGGGTTTAAATTTATATAATAATAATGTAGGTTAAGTGTGCTTTCGGCTGCCTTTTTTGCAGTCTTTAGTTAGAATACTATTTTATTGACGTATGTAAACAATTTTTTGTATTGGCATAAATAAATTGAGTATTGAGTATTTAGATATGTTCTGTTGAGTATTTAGTAGAATTTGAGACCCGGTACAAACAAAATAAATTTTATTTCCTTTAAAAAATTGTCTAATATTACTTAAACCATACTAAAGTTAAAACCAGATGCTCCACCTAAAGCATTTTATTATAATATTGGTGCTATGGTGCCATCAATATCCTAGTGTTGTCCTTTGTTTAAAAATTTAAATCGGGTAGCTCTTCATACTTCTTATAAACGCCAAAAAACAATAGAATGCGTTTAAAAAAAAAACCTTAAGGGGACGCAACACGTGATGATTTTTAACGAATTTTTAACCCCTCTCCCAAGTGCTACTTGGTGAGGTTTTTAAACTACCCCAACAAATACACGGGGTATTTTTTTGGTACAAAATGTATGTGCCGGGATAACCCATGCACTGAAGCCGCTCAGCTTATTGTGCGCCCTGTCTTTTACGTCTGGGTGATGTCAGCCAGATGGGACCTACAGCTTAACGTGGGTTCCGGAACCACGGTCCCCACCCAGAGGAACTACTGAACCTACCAACTGAGTGAGGTCCACATGTCTACGGTTGCGCAGGACACGGCAAAGTGTGTTCCGGCGCCCTGGTCCTTTGGTGGCCTTCCTCGTTGATACATTTTGCACTTTATCCGTCTGGTGTTGAGCTAACCACTAAATTTCCGACCAACTTATAAATAAGTATTTGGCCTCAGCAGGATTTGAACCCACCTCACCTCCGTTGTGCGTTCAACGACTTAGCGCCTTACACACTAAGCCATCACCGGACTAATAATAAATCAAAGTAAGTATAATATAATTTTATTCTAGTAGAAAATAAACAACTGTTATAAAAAATATTCAGATAGAGTTAAGATTTTTTCCGATTCTAGGGTTTTGTTCTCAAGATATGTATTGTCAAATTGAAAATTAAACTAATATAATTTTTACTACATTCAGACTTCTTTTTAAAAACAGTTCTTGATTTAAAGCTAAATTGACACACAGTGTTTAATTTACGCCATTTAAAAATCTGTTTTATTTTTTTTTACACCTATTTTTCATTAAATTGTAATGCTTTTATTTCAATGGCAGCAACTTTTGGCGGTACTATATGTATACATGGTTGCTACGCAATGTAATAGGAAAAAGGCTCGGAAAAAGGTAAAAATAAATTAAAAAACTGGTTTTTAAAGGGTATAAATTAAATATTGTGTGTCATTTTAGCTTAAACTCAAAAATGTGTGTTAAAAGAAGGGGGTGTTTAATGAAAATAAGGGAAAATGATTTTTAACTTTGATTATAAATATCATGAGAACTAAACGTTTCCGATTCATGATCAGTGTCCCCAAAAAACCCCGCATACAAAATTTTGTCAAAGTAGGAGTTGTCACAACTTTCTAGATAAATACCAAACTTAATTTTAATGTGGGCGTTTACAGATTTTGTAGTTTTATTGTGGTGGTATGTTATTAATAGCCTGTTTTGTCCCCAAATATTTTTTGAGAGGGCCGCCAAGACGTGGGGGCGGGGAAGCGACCGCACCCTTCGACCCCTGTGGCTACGCCACTGCTTTTATTGCCTTTTCTATACAAAAACAAATTTTAAGGAACACAAAAGGATTATATAATCATGGGTTCAACATCATAATTTTTAATTATCCATTCTTAAGATTTTAAACTAAAAAAAAACGTTTTTTTCATGAACATATTAAATAACCTTTATATAATTTTGTTGTAAGTTGGCAGTGTTTTTATAGTATAAGGAGGGTAATTTACCCATACTTGATTAATTTTTTATATTCTGTAGTGTCATGAGCAGCAACAAAGAATATTCTGAAAAAAATGTGTGCCACTGATTTTGGTGCATTTTTTATTGTTTCTTCAGGTTAAGCAAGTCAAAATTCAGTTTTTGGGGCTCCCACTTCAATTAATATCTATTTTAGATTTTGAAGAAAAAATCATTTTATTGCATACTCCTGACTACACACAAAAAATGTGGTTTGTGCCAAAAATAAATAAAAGCAATGACTGTAATATTGAAACCACACTACTGTCCAGTACTTTTAATAAAATTAGAAAAAAACTATTTAAAGCAAACTAAAAATATCACTTTGTTTTAATAAATAAAATTATGTCTATCTAAAAAGACAAACTATAGATACCTAATTTTTGTATTTATAAATTTTATAAACATTAGAATCCTACCTTCATTATGGCTGTCAAAGATATTTCATGAATTCCCATACTTTTCCTTGTCACCTCACGAATCATAGCTTGTTGAATAGATAATATTTTAATTTTACTCTGGGTTTTGAAAAACCCCAAAGCAACTATGGCCATTTCATCTACATTCATTTCGTGTATTTTTTGTTCTAGCGCTGATTCATATTCAAAATCCACATTTCGTTTTCTACACACATTAAAGTAAAAGAAAATATGCACAAGCTGATCTTTGGTAAGTTTGTCCGCTTTTCTGGATAGTTTTTCCAGTACTTCAAAGAGAAAATCGCATACTTTACCCATATTTAACTTAAACCACGCATCGCCAATGTCAAAAATCATATCTAGATCCCAAGTATTTAATCTCCACAAACACATATCATCTAGACAGCTCCAGATATCATGAAAATTATGAGCTTGGAAGGATGAGCACCTTGGATAATAAGACAAACATGTTAAAAGTTCGAGTAGTTCATTATCTGTAAGTTTTTCACAGTGGTCCATGAGACCATCAACCAAACCATCAAAGCGAGAGTCCGAAACATTAATGTTTTGGTCTACACAATATTGTTTAACACTTTTAAAAGCTTCTACAATTTGTGTAGCATTCGAGGTTCTCCAGTTTTGATTTAAAAACATGTTAAAGGTTGTCTCATTCGTTATATGTGGATTAGGCCTAGGCAGCACTATGTCAGCTAGCAAACTTTTGTTTATAATATTAAAAATAAAGTTATTTTCCGTTTCGTAAAACACTTTGTCTCTAAAAGTCTCACTTAAGTAAAAGTTTCGTTGTTGGATACTTGAAAGGGTTCGTACTCTTATGTTATTTCGGATCTTATGAAAGGAGAGGTTCTTCAGGGTTTGTATATGATAATTATAGTTATGAAATCTAGCCTTTAATATTTGTTTAAGCATTATGCCCTATTTAGTTTACTTTAAATAATAAAAAATATATTTATTATTTTTTTTAACCTCACATTTTACTGTAACCTAACCAAACATTTCTTCTTTTTTTTTTTTCATGTTTTGGAGTTCTGCATGGCCCAGTCACTATGCAACTTGCCAGCTTGTCGTAGGAATGAATCTGGTTTTAAAGTATATTCGGGATACGTCAAGATGATAAGCATACTATTTTTTTAAATAAAATGCACATAAGGGCACTGCGAAATGCAGCTCGATGCTTTTGTATTGTAACCACCACACAAATGATTCAAAAAAATGGGCTTGAAAAATTAACCTTAAAACACTTTTATCGTTTAGTTGACCCACACAACACTAAATTTATTATTTTTTAATATTATTTATAATTATATCAATATGTAATGTTAAATGAGCCTCTATTCGTCCCGTTTCTACTTTTGTATTCTAAATGGGGTAATAAAACCAAACAAATAATAAGTAATATTTTTTATTGAAAATGTTGATGTTAGTACAAACATATAAATAATTTTGTTAAGTAAATGAACAATCCGAAAATAAAAAATTCTAAGGCTCAGTAAAATTAACTATCCCATTTTTTGAATTCCATGCCATCTGGCGGTTTAACATCAACTTTTTCTGGGATACCTCTGACCAATTAGTACTTAAAACTGTTCCACCACTTTCCATCTGTAACAAAAAAGTTAAATCACAAAAATGAATAATTTTACCAGATTAAATCCGTCGAATTTCGACGGGTTTAATTTGGTTATATACCCATCTAAGTGCTAACCGCGCCAGACATTGCTTGACTTTAGTGATCCGATGGGAACTGGTATGTTACCTTAGTATAGCTTATACTTAGAAAAATTGCAGTTTAGTAGACAAATATATATATATATTTTAATTTGCAACCAAAATAATTTTCTAAATAATAAAAAAATCTATATAAATATTGACAAGAAAACAATAAAATCACAGTTTTGAAAGATCTCAATAACCAGAAGATTTTTTGTTGCAGTTTGTATTGTACTTCACATGATATTCTTTGCAAAATAAGGAACACCTTGGACCTTCGAATACGGCCGGGATAACCCATGCACTGAAGCCGCTCAGCTTATTGTGATTGTTTTTTACGTCTGGGTGATGTCAGCCAGACGGGACCTACAACTTAATGTGGGTTCCGAATCACGGTCCTATGCCCTATGCGCGACAACCTAAGACTGCGTCTCAACCCGCTATCAAATCTTCCAACTGAGTGGGGTCCGCATGTCTATGGTTGCGCAGGACACTGCAAAGTGTGTTCTGGCGCCCTGGTCCTTTGGTGGCTTCGAGCTAACCACTAAATTTCTAACCAACTTATAAATGAGTATTTGGGCATTTGTTGGAATTTTCCATGATTGTTTTGCATAATTGTGGCTAATGCAGTGCTCAATTTCCTCCTTCAAGGCGTGGGTGGTCGTGGGCATGTTGACATAAACCTTTCTCTTCAAAAACCCCAAAGAAAAAAATCCAACAGCGTTAAAATCGCATGATCTAGGCGGCCAATTATTATCACCAAAACTGGAAATTACACGACTAGAAAATGACTTATACAGTAAAGCCGGCTGTCCATGAGAGCGGTTTTCCACTCGCGGATAATTCAGCGTTGTGATTGGCGGGAAAAGCATTTTAAATTTGCACTAACCAATCACAACGCTGAATTTATCATCCACGAGCGGAAAACCGCTCTCATGGACAGCCGGATTAATGAAATATTGCTCAACAAGAAAAATGCATTGTTCTTTTGTGTAGCACTCCATTTTTAGTCAAGGTTAGTTTACATTTAGAAGGATGCGACACATCCTCAACTTTTAGGCGGTTCGAGGTCGGGGACGCAAGGAAGGGCACTCCACGGAGAAAAGTTAGCAAGACTTGGTAAAATCAAAGCGGATGATCAATCCAGTGGCGTCTAGAATTTGCGCATTTCATTTTGCATTGTTTTGGAGGTGATAATTGTTGAAAGATGTAATTCCAAATGTTTTTTATTTAAAGTAAAAGAATTTACAACTTAATAATATTTAAAAACTGTTGTGTAAACGGTTGTTCTACTAATACAATAAACTGTATATCTCCGGCACTGAACGACATGGCCGAAAAATGGGAGATGTGACGTCATAACACGTCAAAGCAATATGGCCGAATGTCGCGACCCTATATAGACCGACTTTGATTTTTAGTAACCCTCAACTGTCAGCTGTCACGCTGTATCTTTTTTTTGGTTTGCAACACTTTACAGCACAAATGGCGCAAAATTCAAATCTTTTAGGACACCCATTACAGGGTGTTTATTTAAAAGCTTACCACTCAAGTTATCTGTGAAAGTAGACAGATTTGAGAAAATCGGACGGCGCCCCTTCAACCCCTAAACCACCAAGGCTACCACTCCAAAATTTTTAAATGAAAAGGGGGTCGAGGGTTATATCATTTTAAAGCTCCTGACGAGTACTTTACAAGCCTATAATATAAAGTCAATATCTTCACCTACTAGAAAATGGCGATACTTTAAAAATTTCCCAAATACCTGATTGGGATGACCCTATTTCTGAAACTAATGAAGTAAGATGTACTTAATGTGGTACTTTCTTAAAGCTCCTTTAAAAAACTTTTAATGGTGATACTAGACTTTATCCAAGAATCATATGCGAAAGTCTAAACAGTGATCAACGCGTGGTATCTACTATCTATTTCTGTACGTCTATTGGTTGAAAAGCAATAAAACATAATTGTAAGCATGAAGCCTTGCCATTCAGAGTCGGCATTGTTGTTCCGAGTTGAAAATAATGAAATATAAAATTGCTTAGAGTAAATCAAAGATATCAAATTAAATTTCCAAAATCAATCCTCTGTGTAGTAAGGTATGACTACGAATTAGATGCCAGAGTAGAAAGAAAAATCACATCATAATTTAGAAAGTATATTTGTTTCAAACCAATGGAATTTCTTAGTGCACCTCTTCCTCTTTCCACGTACATGTGAAATTGTTTATTTCATTCGCATTTGTAACTTTTACAAAGAATAGTGATGATATACAGGGTAGGATAAAAAGTGTATATTTTTTTAATGGAGCACCCTGTATATTATATTACCAATAAAAAGATCCTTTAAAGAGCTTTCAGAAAGAACCACAGTAAGTATATCTTCCCTTATTAGTTTTGAAAATATGACCATCCCAATTAGGTATTTGGGTAATTTTTAAAGTACCGCCATCTTGTAGTACCTGTCAGGAAGTTTAAATTAATGTATCACTCGACCCCCTTTTTATTTAAAAATTTTGGGGTGGTGGCCCTGCTGGTTAAGGGATTAAAGGGATGACGTCAAATTAAAAAAAAAAACATTCCCCCTCAATATCTTGACGTGTTTCAGTGATTTTCTCAAATCTGTCTCTTTTCGCAGATAACTTAAGTGGTTAGTTTTTAATGAACAGCCTGTATATATTAAGTTAAACATAAATATTTATTATTAAAATTGTGTTTTAACTTACATAGCTTTTATTCATGGCTTTTCTCACTTCATCACTTCCTTTCCATAAATTTCTTGGAAAAGTTTATTTAAAGCCTCCTCCCTTCAGGTTTTTCTGCTTCTTCCTCTTTTTTATTTCTTTTTCTACTAGATTCCAATCTTTGCCTTTTTTAGATGTGGGGTATGATGGAGGACCGTTTAATTGTGAGGCTGATTCTACAATAATAAAAAGGTAATATAGGAGTATATTATACATGTTGCACCAATGCGTGGAAAGAAGACAGTCTAAAGCATTAACAGAGCAAATCCGATTGGTCATCTAAAATATTTATGCAGGCATTTTTGTCTAATATCTATGTCTATAAAATTCTTTAATAAATTGCCCAGTAATATAAGAACATTGGATTTACTAAGATTTAGGACTACAGTAAGGAGTCTTTAATTAAGAAAGGCTTTTTATAGTCACAATGAGTTTTTAAATGCAAACTTTACCACAGAAAAAATGGCGTAATCTTTTTAAATTCAGTTTGTTAAATATACATACTGGGTGGTGCGATTTCGACTGTTTTAACAGGAAAATATTGACATACGTGTCTTGGGCTCGATTTTCGAAATTAGATGAATTATGAAAACCGCATCCCGAAATCTCTATCGGTATCCGAGATTTTAATTTTTGGCTAATTTGAAAAAATTCCTAAGCCCGTCATTTTTGAAAACATCCCAAAACGGTGTAAACATTCTTAAGGAATTTTTTTGAGTGGAATCTATTGGACTACTCAGATTTTTAAAATTATTTCTAGTTTCTGTTAAAAATATACAAAGCTTAGTTTTTTTAAATATAAATCATAGTTGGCCATGATCTCAAGAAATTGCTTTTTTGCTCCTTCCAATGATATATTATTATTCATACTTATCTTTGAAATTGAGCAAGATATTTCAGTTTTTTAATTTTTGCTATAGTAGGCCATAGAAAAAATCGGCACTTATCAAAGTCAGGTAAATAGCATACCAGTTGTGCAATTAAATTACAAACCTTATATTTATGAACATATTATAATAAAAAAATTTGCTAAAAAATTGAACGAGTTTAAATAAAATCCATAACCTATGGAAAAACTTAATTCAAAGTAGATGTTCAAAGTTGGCTCCTTCTTCCCTAATACATAATCAACACCTTTTTTCCACTGCATTACAAGTGTTTATTATTTCAACAGGTCTAACTGCACCAAAAGCCTAGTCGCTACTTGCAACTTTTCCCGTGTTTCGATAGTACTTTCTTTAAAACTATATCCTTTAATTTTTCCCATAAAAAAATCTAATGGTGTTAAGTCGCAGGACCTAGCAGGCCATAGTATAGATCCTCTAGTACCAATTAATTTATCTTGAAATTCTTGATTCGAAACATCAGTTGTAATTCGTGCGTTATGCGGAGGGCAACCATCTTGCTGGTAATGGATATTTCGAGCCTGCGCTAATGGCAGATCTTTCAACAATGGTGCAACATATGTTTGTAAAATATTCACATAATCTTGTGTTATACCTGTTATATATCCCTGAAGTATCTATTCGGCTTTCATCTGTCTAGATAACGTTCATATGAAAGTTACGAATTTTTTCAAAATGGCCAAAAAATGAAAAACGTCCTATATCTCGGATACCGATAGAGATTTCGGAATGCGATTTTCACCTTTCATCTAATTTCGAAATTCGAGCCCAAGACACCTGGGTCAATTTTTTCTCTCTGGTCAGGAAATACGAGTTTCCTGTTAAAACAGTCGAAATCCACCCTGTATATTTTAATTTACATAAATTGAATATTTGTTATATCTGTGATTTGACTGTATTTGTGAGAATCCAATGTTCTTATATTAGTGGGCGATATTCCACATCGATCTGTTTTGTACAAGTCTTAGTTCCTTAAAGAGACAATTGCAGTTTTGTAATACAGTGTAACGTCCGTTTTTCAGCCATTTCTAAATTTTACTGCACATTTTGTTTTAGTTTCTTGTTTTTAAATTTATATTGTATACAGTATAAAGAAAAGATGTTAAGAATTAAAATTACTTCCAAATATGCAATTTTGTTTATTTCCAAAAATATATTTTTGATTTTTTATTTACTGCGAAAATCGAGAAAATTTAAGTTTGTACATAAGTGCATTGTATATTCTTGTTGTTTTATTAACCAATAATTTAAAAGTTTATTTAAAACTGTCCTATGATATTTATAATCACGCTAATGTACAAACCTAAATTTTTACCATTATCGCAGAAAAAATCTTTTTTGGAAATGAACAAAATTACATATCTGGAAGTAATTTTAATTCTAAACATCCTTTCTTTATAACAATTTGCGATATTAGCTAAAATACAGGTACTTTACTCTTAAGCAAAAATTACATTTTTGGCCAAACCTCGTACATGACTGACACAATTTGATATCTGATGATTGCATTATAGGTTTTAGACCATGCAGAACTTTTATAAAGAATAACTTTTTTCATAATATTAATAATAAAAAGATTCCCATATGCCGCCACCTTAGGCAGACACACTGTATATGTATATTTATGGCCTTTTTCATTGTATATGTCTTTCAATTTAATTCAGTCTGTAAATTTCGTTGTACCATTTAGATTATGTTTCTGTATGGTGCATGATTTCATAAATAAATAAATAATTTTTATTTTGATTTTAATTTACATAAAATAGTACTTTTCCTATAATTGTGATAATAATTATCCTAATTGTTTAAGATTAACTGTGATACAGTGGGTCAACGTGAAACTCGTACACCTAAATTATTTTGTTTATTTTCGGACACATCACAAAACGGCAGGAACAGAAGTACTCAAAATGAAACTTCATACTAAAGTGACATACTTCATTAAAAAAACCGCGCTATGTGCTTGCTTAAATAAAAAGCAAAATTAATCATATTTCGACCTCTAAATGAAACTCACACAGCGAAAAATATTTAATCGACTCCTTAGGCGTAACTACTTTTAAATGGTTTAATATTTTGTTAGAAATTCTTCGTTTTTTAGAAACTTCTTAAAGCGATTTGGCATCGACTTCACCAATGTATCACAATATTCCGGTGATATTATGGATCATTCTTCAGTTAGCGCAGCTTTAATTTGATCTTTGTTTAAAATTTTATATTTTGCAACTTTAATTTATAGTTATCTTTATAAATTTTAATTAAATTAAGGCCATAATTCTGTGGACATGGTCCGATGACAATAGAATAATAAAGCCACCAGTTTTTTTTTGCCTTATATTTTTGGTTCATCATCTTAGTAAAATTTAATTGATCTTTCTATTTAAAATTTTTCAGCCGTTTGTTTTTAATTTGGTTTTAAAATATCCAAATACATTTTTTGATCCAAATTACCTTTCATAAATTTTAAATAGCCTGATCCTCCTGCACAAAAGAAGCCCATCCCATAATGGATCTTATTGCATGTTTAACAGCGAAGCCCATTTTTTTTGCTACTTTATGATTCCTTGTGTCATGTCACACCTAGTTTTGTCAATTTAAACCAAAAATGTTAAATTTGCTTTTATTACAAAAAATAACCCCAAATTAGAACTTAAAATCCTTTTCTTAAAATTTTTCAGCAAATTATTCAGTTTTTTAAACCACGGTTTTTCCTAGCTACTCTGATGTTAAGCTGCTATTTTTTTGTACTAGTTACGGATTGTTTGAGTTAATAGTTATGATTAATATATTTATTAAGGTAATTTCCTACCATTTTTGCAAATTTTGAGCTGATATAATAGGTTTTCCTTCTACTTACTTACTTAAAAGTTCTTTATTGATATAAGCAAAAATTACATTACATCAAATGGCTATTGACCGAGGTCCTTCAGCCTAATGTTATGAACAATTTGTTATGATTATAAATGCATTGGAATCAAAAGTGAATTTAAACAATTTATACAATTAAAAAAAAAAGTCTTATTGGACATGGATTGTGTTTATCAAATTAAGTGTTCTAGTTCTTCATATATATTTTTTTTTCTTTCGCCTTTTCGGTGTCATCCCACCCAGGTCCGACGACCGTCCCCCTAGGTGGTGCACTGCAGCCTGAAGGCTTATTGGACCTGGACCCCTACTCCTTCCCATTCACACACCATTCATTCCATAACTTGGATGATTGCTGTTCGGTCCGTTTGTTTACCCCGAGCAGAACACCGTGTGCCGTTGCCTAAAACCGACAACGCCGGTCACCCATCCAAGTTATGGGCGCGCACTTCACTGCTTAACTCCGGAGATTGATGCTGCCGATACAACCGGAGCAGCCACAAGCGCGCCTTTTCTTCATATATTGTTCTTAAAGGATGTTTATGTGTTTGTTGTCTTTTTTCTTCTTTAGTTCGTTTTAGGCAAAAATCTTTAATAGTATCTAAATTGAATTGTTTTTATATGAAATTTGTTGTGAGATGTTTTAAATGTTGCAATATTGGTTGAATTTTTGTTGTTTCGTAGAGAAGTATATTTGGTGGGTTATGCAATATATTTATGGGGTGTCTCATTCTTGTAATGGCTCTTAAGGATGTTGTTTCTGCTACTTCTAGAGTTTTTCTGGCATTATTATGGAGGTTTAGCATGACTGGGTATCCATATTCCAAAAGTGGTCTACAGATTTATTGATATATGGTGGATGCTGTGTTTACATTTATGCCATGACCTTTGTAAGTTAGACTTCTAAAGTGCTTAGCACTGGATATAGTCTTTTTCTTGCTGGTTTTCATGTGTTCGTTGAAATTAAGTTTATGGTCAATTGTCATTCCTAGGTATTTTGTAGACTGCTTTGGTAAAATAAGGTGGTTGTCAATTATTACTGTAGGAGAGTTATCTTTAATTTGATTGTGAAATAATACAAATTGTGATTTATTTGGGTTTGGTTTAAGTCTCCATTTTTTAAATCATACTGTTGTCCTATTTATTAAATTTTGAAGCTCTTGAACAGCTTTTTTAAGTTTTTTAATGGACACTTAAAGCTGTGTCATCAGCAAACTTAATAAGGATTTTTGTAGACATAACATTACCAATTTTAATTTGTATTGTCCGATTTTCTAGATAGTCCTTTAAAAGAAAAATTAAATATTCGTCACATTTTAACTGTTTCAGTTTAAAAAGAAGTCCTTTGTGCCATACACTATCAAATGCCTTATTAATGTCTAAAAATAATGCTGCACTATGGTTTTTTTGTAGGTGTGTAGTTTGAATATTTGAGGACAAAGTGGTTAAAGGAAGACTTGTTAAAGACTCGTCTGTAAATCCAAACTGGTACCTTGGGATTGCTTGTCCTACCTGAGTTGCAAGAAGTTTTTTTATTATTTTTTCAAAATTCTTTCCTATATTTGGTGATAATGTAATGTGCCTGTAGTTTGAAGGCTGTGAATGGTCAGTGTTTGGTTTTGGGATCGGTACTGTACTTCCCTCTTTCCATTCTTCAGGAAAATAGTACAAATTTAGGCAGAATTCGTATATACGCATAATGTATAAGTGGACCGGTTTTTCTAGCCTTTTGATTATATTTTTCGAGATATTGTCTTTGCCTGGTGCTGTATTTTTTCCCTCATTAACTATAGAAAAGTACTTCTACTGTTCTTAAAATTCATCTTTCGTTATATTCATTAAAAATTTCCCGGGGACTTTTTTTGCTTTAATTTGGATTGGGTTCATTTTTAAATTGATTGAGGACACTTTTTACAGTAACAAAGCTTCTTTTAAACATTACAATGTTTAAGTACAATTTTCTATTTTAAAGTTGATGAATGCTAAACTCCCTTTTAGTAATTTTGGTTAGGCCCCGTTGATGACCCATGTTAATAAATTAGCAAATTTTAAATTTAATTGTGTTAACCTAAAGTAAGAGGAAGGATATGTAGAAAACTACCTGATTTAAAAAATTTGGTTTTAGTATTATAAGCAAAGTAAAAAAGTGTATAAGTTTCATTTTGAGGTCAAAAATATACATTTTTTTCTATTTTCCAAAACAATTTTTAACTAAATTTTTAATAACAAAATATTTGCATTAGTATATATAAAATAATTTAGTTTGGGTACATTTCTGTTTAAATCGTAAATAATAAATTCAAAAATCTTAACTGTATGAGTTTCACTTTGACCCACTGTAAGTGTGATAATGTTTTTATACAACATTTATGTATTTTTTGTTTGTTGATGAATGTGAATACTGTACTGTATATTGTACATAAATAAAATTATCTTTATCTTTTTTCTCTACCTGCTAGTGTGCAATACACTAAGGTGTATATTGGTTTAAATATGAAAGTTCATAATGCTCACAAACTAGTAAATTTTTCTTAAAATTAAATTTAAAACCATTAATATTCAATGTACCCACCACTTGATCCTTGAGGTATAACTTTAATTTTTCATCCACTAAATCACCTTCTAATTTATCCCATCTCAGTCCTTCAGTCTTTTTCAATTTTATTTCAATCTAAAAAATAAAGTGCTACACATATATATCTGTAATTACCTTTAAAAAAAATATATTTTAAGATATTAAAACTACATTTTTGTATTTTATAAACAACTCTAAAAATACCTTTGAGGGGGTTAATTTATAGCTACTTTGATCCGAAATAATTCTATGGGACAAGTTAAAACACTTATTACATTCTTCATATTCGGGAACTTTTATGTGAACTTTCACAGATGAGTCTGTGATATCTACTTTTAGCTGTTCGTCTTTGATGTTCTTAACAAGAACTGTGATTACGACTGCTGAATCGGTTTGGTACCAATCGTGTTTCATGGGAAGTACTGGCTAAAAAAATTGCATAAAGACAAGCTAGAATTTGAAAAATAAAATATATAGGACCATTTTAGTTAACTCAAAAATTTTTATTGACAAACCTAAAAATTACCTTTAAATTCCCAGAAGCTTCTTCACTCATTTTAAACTATGGATTATCAAACGTAGATTTTTATAAACTCTTTGTTAAGATTACAAAATTATTCAAAATAACTTTATTATCCGATTAATCCCAATTTTTTTTTGTATTTTATTTTTCCGTCAGTTTTCACTGTCTACTGTCTAGTATTTCTAGAAAAATACACAGAAAAAAATGTTGTTCTCGGTAAAGTAGATAAAGTTGTGATGCCAATCTTTACCACTCACCTCAAGATGTCACTACAGTACTAGAAACCCAAAAAAACCGTAAATATACACATTGATTTTTTTAAATTTTTTGTTTGAATTATAGTTACTTATAAAAATAAGCTAAAAGAAAACAGTCCATGCTCGATTAATTAAAGAATATTCTTGCCTGGTTCATTTAAATTACTCTAGCACTAATCAAACGTTCGTTGCCAGTAAATTCAAGGGGTGATTATATAGTCTGGCTCTATACCATATTAAATCATTCAAGGGCGCATTCAAAATCAACATCCTTTGGGTAAAATTTACGAAACTAATTTCTTCCTCTTGTTTAGTGTTTATAGTGTTGCTTATAACGCATGTGTTTACTAAGGGTTAACGAATGATCATAATAATTTTTTTCGTAGGTACTCAATAGTAATAAATAACAAGGCAAGTATAAACGGTTCTTGTATGTGCATCTATTTTTTACAAAATAATTATGTATTTTTGACCTCCGCATGGATGCACTGCCATGAATAATTTAAGAGAAGGTCGTTGAAGAAGAAGGGATGAGTTATTGTCTGGCTTCAAATCATAAATAATTATCAAACACCTCCAAGTAGGAAAAAATAGCGGTAAGAATCACCCTAAAACTCGTCCTTTAGTATTTTGTGCCTAAAACACTTTACCATACTAACTAATTGCATAGTGTTCTTTTCTTTATTCCTCTGTGGTCTGTGGTTGAAAACAAGGACCACATTGAAAATAATT
>JACEGR010003792.1:0-98224 GCA_014170235.1 Listronotus bonariensis | reverse complement strand
TTATTCAATTAAATTTAATTGCAAAATTACCAAATTTTACTTGACAGGCAATACGGATTTCTTCACAAGAGATCTACAGCAGATCTTCTTTCCTTCGTTTTACACAACTGGAACAAGTCTCTTGAGTTTCTAGGTGAGTCCCAGATCGTTACTCTTGATATATCTAAGGCTTTCGGCCAAGTCTGGCATGACGCACTTCTTAATAAACTTCCCTCCTATGGTCTTCCAACTGAACTCTGCTCTTGGCTCTCCAGTTATCTTTCTAATCGACGTATATCAGTCATTGTTGATGGCCACTCTTCAAGCTTTCACGAAATTAATGCTGGAGTGCCTCAGGGTTCAGTACTAGCACCAACTTTGTTTCTTCTTCACATCAACGACCTTCTTTCTTTCACAACCAATCCCATTCATAGTTATGCTGACGATAGTATTCTTCACTCCACTTTTCAGATTCCCAAACCAATCTCTCAACCCGACTTGGAAAGCAAACGCAGGGCGATGCAGATATCTCTTTCACAGGATCTCAATTTGATATTGGATTGGGGCGCCAAAAATCTCGTTAAATTTAATGCATCTAAAACACAATCATGTTCCTTGTCGCGAAAAAATTATCAAACACTCACCCTTTGTCTATGAGAGACACATTTAACCTTGTGGGCATCACATTTGAAAATAACCTTAACTGGCATAAACACATTGTATCTATAGCCACCGCGGCGTCAAAAAAGCTTGGATTTCTTTTCCAAGCCAAAAGTATTTTTCCCTTCCAATTTATACACTTTGTATGTGTCCCAAATTCGACCATCTCTGGAATATTGTTCTCATGTCTGAGGAATGGCATCCCCTACAACCCCTTAGCATTCTTGATGCCATTCAAAGAAGGGCTGTTCGTCTTATTAATGATCCTTTACTTAATCAAAGGATATTTATCGCTCTTCTATAGATACTTTTACGGCTTCTGCTCCGACGAATTATCCAGTATAGTCCCTCCTCTTGCAGCTCCCAACAGGGAAACTCGTGGTGCCGCACGGACAGGCCCCGAACTTCCCATTTCGTTCGTTCTTTTATCCCTAGAATGTGGAACCTACTGCTAGCGGAGGTCTTTCCTTCCCCTCCAAATCTTCAAGTTTTTAAGTCCCGTGTTAACAAACTTCCTCTTACCCTGCTTAAGACACCCACGGTACGTTAGTATTTAGTCTTTCAGCCTTGGTGGATTGTCCAAAGATAAAAAAAATCGGCTCAGCTAAAAACCAAACAGACACCTATACTACGGTAACTATTTTAAAGCTTGGGTTTTGGCAATAGGACAAGAAAAAAAGTTGTAAAAGAGCTAATTATAAATGGTTTTAACATCCAAGAGTAAGTAATTAGTACAACTCGTTAATTATACAAATTATTTACAGTTTTTGTATATTTTATATTAAGTATAACTACTACCTGAAGTCCAATTATAAATTTACAACCCCTAACTTTTTTCTCTTTTATTCTGCAAAATTAACAAAAATATCAGTTTAATGGTTTAATTTTGAAGTTTTCAAATCAATTATCAAATTTTTATTATCTCCCAAAATATACAGGGTAGGACAAAACATATGATATTTTTAAATGCAACACCCTGTATATTATATCAACATAATAAAGATCGTCGAAAGACTTGTACAAAAATATTGTCTTGTAATATGTCTATCTTTATTGGTTTGGAAATATTAATTTTGTCCAACAGTCCCATAAGCTCGCAGCACTGTGTGGCGCTCCGACTTACCCTTAGAGATGTCAAATTTTAAAAAATAATAATATATCGATATCGATAAATATCGTTTTGGTTAAACGCGCATTTAGTGCTGACGTCACGACGCAAGCAAGGAATCCAAACAATAGATTTTTATTATGGGAAATCGTGCCCAAAGCTAAAATAAAGCGGTTTATGTGAGTTTTTTGTGTGTTTTAAAGTGTTTGTGACTAGTGCAGGCTATTTGTGACACTGACTCCAAATTTTCGTGTTTATTTGTGATATTTATTCACTTAACCTATGTGAACAAAAATACAATTTTTACGAACTTCAATCGATAATATTAATGCTGAAAGGTTCCTCGTAATCCATTTTGATAAAACTTATATAAAATATCTAAAATAGTGCCATTAATGTAACAAAAATGAAAAATAAAGTATATTTTTGATAGAAATCTTTGTTTGATTGGATTCCATATAAAGCCTTAAAGATATAACTCTAGAGTCAGCCTTTATGGCGGCATGAAAAAGTGTATGAGAAAGTATTATGATGATAGTATAATCTGTTGGTTTTTGGTCCTGCTAATCAATATGATTATGAAGAGCCAAAATTATTGCTTTGTAAGCATGCAACTGTTAGCACAGCTAAGCGGCAAGACTGCCTCTAAGAGGTATGTTCTTGAAGGTTAGAAAAACGTCAACGTCGTGTGACGTCACACTAAATGCCTGTATATCGATTATCCGATATATCAAAGAGCAATATATCGATATTGGAGAGAGGAAAAAATATCGATAAATTATCTTATATTACATTTTTTTTTAATAAAGAGGTAGTGGGTAAATTAATACTGCATAATAGTAAAAATTACCCTGATACTTTTTTACTTTACTGTACAACATTTTTGACATTTTTAAAAATTTAAGTAAAAAACCGCTTTTAAATTTTGTCCCATTTACCAGAAATATCGAGAATATTTAATATCTACATATCGAGAAGTTAAATATCAATGACGATTATCGATATTTCATTTCCGATATATCGATATTTGAAAATCATCGATATATCGTTGCCATCCCTACTTACCCTTCCAAACCACTGATCTGAAAAATAATAGGGATAAATACAGCAAAAATGACAATAACCCCTACGTGGGCACTGCGCAGTACACTTGTGGGCTTGCGCACTAAAAATTTACAGACTAGCGGAAAACAAACAACAGGACCGGGTTTGGAAATTTGGAAAACGAGGGTTTTTTGGGGCGCTAATCACGACTTTTTTTTTGGAAACGTTTCGTTCTCGAGATATTCATCATCAAAGTTGAAATTCAATTCTTAGTTTTACTCTATTCCGCCTTCTTTTTGCACAAAATTCTTGATATAACACCACACACAATATTATATAAACAAAAAAACTTTTTTAGTTATTTTACACGTCTTTTTCATTAAATTCCAAATCTTTTACCCCTAAAACGCTACAACCATGCATACACCTATGTGTATAATGGTTTCAGACATGGAGACTTGATTTAAAGCAAACTTTTTATATTAATAAAGAAAGGCTAAAAACCAATAAGAAAAACATGTTTTAAAAAGGGTTTTTTATAGTTAAATAAAATATTGTGTGCTAATTTAGTGTTACATCAGTAACTTAGTGCAAAAAAAGGGAATTATAGTAAAAATAAGAACAGTTTGGCCATGATGACGAATATCTCAAGATCGAACCGTTTCCGAAAAAAAAATAGATTCGTGATCAGCGCCCCAAAAACCAAGGTATAGTAAATTTCGTCAAAATCGGAGTGGCCGTAACTTTCTAGACAATTACCTAATTTTGTTTCTTGGATATATACACATATTTAAATATTTTATTTTAAGTTTGTACTCGTCTTCCATAGAAGTCCCTAAAAATTAAACCGGTTTAGATATTGGGTACTTTTTTTTGTCTTGTATAATTTAGTATACGAGAGTGCTTTGAAGCACTAATCTCAACTTGAATTTTGTTTTTTGCTGGACCCTCTTTGACTAAACCTTAAAACTGCACGATATTTTTGCGTTATTATCTTTCTTCTTAAAACTACTTTGACACAACAAAACTAAATTAAATGGTATTTGATTTATTTTATCATAAAACCAATTAATTTTGGTGTAACTAGTTTGAGGACTCAATTTATACACTGTTATTTCACTTTCGCTGCCGTAGCAGTTTTCGTTCAGTTAAACTTGGCGTGTTGTGCCATTTGTAAACGCCGTTGCCTCATTTGACTTGACCAAGTTATCACCTTTGCCTCTGGTCGTTTGCAAACGTTCGTGATCTTAGAAAATTTTATGCTGAAAATTTTTGACTGACCTCATATTTGCAATCAAAACCACAAGAAAAACCTTCCAATTTCTGCAAAACAACACTATACAATAACTCATTATTTAGTTTTGGTTTATCAAAACTAAAATAAACAAAAGTTAAAAACACCACTGAAAAACACGAAGACTCGCTAAGCACAAATGTCCTTTTTGTGCTTAGCGAGAATACCAAATGACTAATAACGGTCGACCGTAGATGAGAGGTTGGTTTTTGGGCGGCTGAAGGCGTCAATTTTACCTGGCGTTTACCAGCGTTTACAATCGGAAAATCCCAAATTATCATGAGTGTGGCCCTGTTGCTATGTAGGTAAACTTTTTCAGTGTTCCAACCACTATATTTATTAAAATACTGCAAATTTTGTCAATGTTGCCAACACTATATTGGATTTTAATTGAAAAACACTAACTTTTATGAGAACTGCGCATGTGCAAAGGTGTACAGCAACTCTCCCAGTGTGGGGTCAAAAATTCGTGCGCAGGTCTATTGAAAATATATGGGGAACATTTTCTATTAGCTATCCGCTTTATTTTTCAGATCATTGTTTCAAACCAATTGAATTAAAAGTGGGAGATACATGAGAATAAAGCA
Source organism: Listronotus bonariensis (assembly GCA_014170235.1). NCBI lineage: Eukaryota > Metazoa > Arthropoda > Insecta > Coleoptera > Curculionidae > Listronotus > Listronotus bonariensis. Next base: position 93,552 of record JACEGR010003792.1, on the reverse strand, counting down.
ATGTTTCATTTTATTTCTTTTTTACTTGCATATTTTTAATGTATATCTCTTTTCTTTACACAGAAATCATATCCGAAGATCATGTTTAGCCAATCTTTATAGGTTTTTCTATCATTTCAATGCGAGGACCGAATGTATAAATAAAAAGTTATTCTAAAAATAAACCCACAAAGCCTTGTAAATTGAGATGACCTTAGTCTAGCCATGACCTTCACGCTACATACTTTTTCTATTATCGTTGCTGACCTTCAATTTAATAATGATTTTTTTACTGGGTCATGTAAAAATCACATTAATTTTGACAGGAAACATATACATTTTTATTTTATTTTACACCTGAATTATTGAAAGTAAAAATCATTGTACAAAGGTGCCAAGTTATAAATTTACGACTTCGCATTTTTTTTATCGTATAATAAGTCTATTGGGTCAATAGAACGGGTGCCAACGATGCTCAATGGGGATTTACTCGAGCGTCATAGAGACCTATTGGGTTGCAAAGCCTAGATGAGAAAAAGAAAAAAATTATATATAATGTATCTTTTATCGGTGGGGGAAGAAAGTATAGATTTTTAAAATGTCAAAAACATACTGTCATTATTTCGGCTTGTGGAAATCGTTTAGATCGTATCGGAATATACACTGTGTCCAAGATAAGGATCCTAAGCATGGGAATATCTCAGTACCTATTGGAGATACAGCTTAGGTTAAATTAGGAAAAAGTTGTGTTTTTTAAAGCTTATTTACATGCCGTTTAAAACCTTGAAACATTTTCATGGCCAGCTGAGATATTTGGCAAAAACGAAAATTTGACTATATCGATTTTATTTTTTCTGACTTTATTTGAAGAGATATAAAAAAACTAATAACACTTTTTCATTGGCACTTTTTAGCTACTACATGATAGTATTTTTAGATTTTATACCCGACGTTTCGTTTTCAAGAAACCATCATCAACTTTATTTTTTTATATGACTCGAAAAAAAAGTACATCCTGTACCTGATCCCATTTTTTATTACAAATTCAACGATGTATTACATGTCATTTTTTAATTTTTAGTTAAAAAAATTGCATTTTTTCTATTTTTTTTAAAGTTATTTTTAAGCAGGCCTTGCAAACAAATGCTTGGACGTTAATACCTGTTACCGTATCTGTAACATAATTTAATATCATTATAAAATAGTATTTGTCGTTATTACCCTGTTTGTCGAGTTGGTGTTTTTAGAGAAATTGTTCTTATTGTTACTGTTGTCTTTATACGCAATACGCATTACTAGGCTCAACAAAATCCGCGTGTTAAGAAATTATCTAAACATCAAGAATGTTTTGGGTTTAAAATGTGGTGTGGAATTTTAGGAACTAAAATACCAGGTCCATGTATTTACCCTAATTCATTAACTGCAGAAATGATACCTTCATTTATTTTTGCAATTCTCTTATTTTACGAGTATTAAAGTTTTTTTGATCGCCTTTACCCAATTTAAACAATAAACCCATTTAAAATATAAAAATTATCTCAGAACTATCACTGGCTATTGCACTAGTCATTTACTCCTGGTTTAAATCGAAGACTTGCGGTTTTTACGAAGTGTTGCTGCCTTTTTGATAAAACAAACGATAACACTAAGAGATTTTTTATGGCTGTCTTCGTTTTTGACATATTGAGCATTTTTTCCATTTTAAACTCCCCACATATTTCAGTTGTCTTGTAACTTACATCAAAAGTAAAACCTGATATTAGTAGACATTTTTAAGTAGAATCCAGTGCTGTAGTAAGTTTTTTTTTATTTAATATTTTTCAAGATATGAACCAAAAATGTGAGTTTTCTTATGGAACACACTGTATGTTTTTAAATCATTAAATTCATACATTAAGCCTACCGTAACTTGTGTGCGGGCATTATAAATAAAAAAAGAGGTAAACTCACCATCATTCAACTTGACAAATCCGTGATTGGAATCCAGGTGAACCTGCTTGTTTTTGTACATGACCAATTCTCCACATTCCAAACACTTATCAGTTCTAGAACCACAGTAGTTCTCGTGTTCTTCTAGCTCTAACTTGGGCAATTCTAGATCACAATACCTACAGGCTAAGAGACCTAAAAAACAATATAGCGCTGTTAAAAAAATGCTTATGTTTCGATTTCGGTCTGTGTCGTCCTCAGGGTAAACTGATAATGGACCATATGAATAAAAAGAAGCATATGCTTATACTTATAAAATTTGAAGTAAACGCGTTTGCTTATACCTGGTGTTGCTCCGTCGAGCGGGACATAGGGAATCCCATGTAAATTTTAAAGTGCTCCAATATTGGCTCCCTAATTATTTTAGAAGAAAATATAATTGGGATTTTTTAAAGAGACACGAAAAGTTGTACCCAGTGTACTAATTTCAGCTCTTCTCAGTCCGCCAGCTAAGAGATAAATGCTAAATTAAGTTACGAATCTCCTATCTTCTTACCCGCCTTGTATTATTAGAAGTTTATAATAAAATACTAGAAAAATTATTTAACCTCTTACTCGCAAGTTGTCAGATCAATGTCACATTATTTTTAAATAATGAACTACTTAAATTAAAATTACTATTATAAAATGGTTTTACCAGGGAAATAGTTATCGAAGAGTAGCGGACATGTTTGCAGCCTATTTTCCCAATAGGCCAATACCAAATAAATCAACAATAAAAATTTGAAACTACAGGCACAGTAATCAATAATTGCAAATGTGAAGAAAATCGACGTGATCTTTCGCCAAACGATTTTTTCTATGGGGACATTTAAAAACTAAGCTACCAATAAAAAATATGAAAATTTAGTCCAGCTAAGGAATGCTATTTCCGCTGAATGTGCCAGAATATGGATGTACCAACTAGCCAACGTAAGAAATGAGTTTTATAATCGTTTGGGTTATTGTCTGGCAGTTAATGGAGGAATATTTGAGCATTTGATTAAATCCTGATATTTTTGTCATAAATTGATTTCTAAATGTAGAAAAATTTGTTTTATTGTCTTGCGTAACTGTTAGTGCATGTATTGGAATTAGCTGTAAACTAAAATGAAATGCGAGGATTCTTTTGAAATTCCGTATAAAATTGTTCAGTTTTGGCAATCACATTATAAATTAATGATCTAAATTGTCACTGATAAATCGATATGGTGTTTTTATTGTTGATTTCCAGAGTACAGGGTGTATAATGAGATACTACGTTTCAGAAGTATTAAGCAGTTTATTCTTTACTGGTTGGTTGAAAAATGCTCAAATTTTCATTTTGGGTGGAACTTACTGTGCTCTTCAATAAATCCTAATAGCATTTTTTCTAAAATAATTAGGGAAGCCAATATTTGACTACTTCAAAATTTACATGGTATTCCCTATGTCCCGCTCGACAGACAACACCCGGTATGTATATATAAGCAAATGCTCATGATATAGAAAAATATAACAAAAGCATTTGCTTATACATAAGAGCAAAAACATTTACTTTAAAATTTATAAGTATAAGCATTTGCTTCTTTTTATTTATATGGCCTAATGACACAAACCAATAAAAACTTTATTTTTTCATTGCTGTGTGGAATTCTCAAAGTAAAGTCACTTATTTTAATAGCTCATAGAACTCGTAAACAGAAGTAAATTCACAAAAAATTGTTTACACAGAGTATCTCAGAATATGTGGGTAATCTCTTAGATTCATATACAGGGTGGTCCCTACGTATGGATCAACATTTAACTGGAGAATTGTAAAAGTAAAATATTTCGATTTAACCAAACTTATCTCAGTACAAAAGTTAATATCTAAGATACAGGGTGTCAAAGTTCAAAGATAATTTTAAAATTATTTTATATAATATATTTTTAAATTAAAACTCGGTATCTAGGAGATTCCTGACATGAGCTATTCAAATCTGACGTTAATTTTTAAGAGTTAACTAGAGGACGCTGCCTACAATCCTTTGAATTTCTCTAAAACTTCGAAACTTTTATAAGCTTCTCTCTATGTACCATCCAAGTATAGATGGGCCCATATTTAATTCATTCTGAAAGCGATGCCGCCAAGTACACAAAAAATGATAAAGTAAACAAACCTTTTCGAATGCACATAGCCTCGGACAGAGCCTGATTACATATTTTTAGATAAATAATAAAAATACATTGCTAAAACACGTATCACCTTCTTACAAAACATTCTCTTATTTCGCCTCTGCCTACTATAAAACTGGTGGCACGTGGCGTGGTACTAGAAACTCGTCGGGTTAAATATTTTTTGCTGCAATAATTCATTGTTCACAAAAGGGTTTCTTTACTTTATAATTTTTTGTGTACTTGGCCGCATCGCTTTCAGAATGAATTAAATTTGGACCCATCTTTACACTATTAAACTCGCCTATGCTTTCTACACAAAAAAAATATACCTTGTAAGAGTCGCTCTGAGCAACCGTTTTTAGATATTCGTCATTAAGTTATTTGGTGCATCCCAAAATGCCTTTAAAATAAATAATAGTTTAAAAACTAAAAAACACGCTTTTATATGCAACCGAACTAAAAATTAGAAAATAATTTTTCATTACAAAGAGTTTGTCACTTCAGAGTAAAAGCGTGGGGTGCTTAATATCTTAAATGTTATAATTATTCTATTTGCAATTATCTATGAGGGAAAAGTTATGAAAAAATAGTAAAATGCACCCCACGCTTTTTACTCTGAAGTGACAAACTCTGTGTAATGAAAAATTATTTTCTAATTTTTAGTTCGGTTGCATATAAAAGCGTGTTTTTTAGTTTTTTAAACTATTATTTATTTTTCATTTTTTAGTTCGATATATCAATTAGTTTTTAAAATAAATGCTCCAGTTTATTCACTAAAAATTTCTTCGCCATGCATTCTTGATTTGAAGCTAAAGTGGCCACATAATTTTCACCTTTTAAAACTCCGTATTTCTATGTATTTTACACCTTTTATTATAAAATTGAAAAAAGTCAATTAAAAAAACGCAGCAAGTTATGCATCAATTGCCCTTGCGCATTCGCCATAATTAAAAACGATTATTAAGGAATTTATTTATCCTGGCGATGGCGGTCCTAAAATCAGGATAACGGGATACTGTTTTTAAATTATTGCATTGTCATCGGTCCTTGATGCGTGTGCTAAGTTTCAAAGAAATTGAAAACTAACCAGAACTAACCAGTTCACAGTATTCCTCCTTCTTTTTTTTGCACACAATTCTTGATTTTTCATTTTTTAGTTCGATATATCAATTAGTTTTCTGCGGTCATGTGATATTGAAATGTTTCACGAACTATTTCGTAATCTAATCATTTCATTTAAAGCTTCACTGTTGCATGGGGTTTCAGAACGCAACTACTCCGAACAAGTTTCAGGTTGGTCTGCATGTAACGGGGTTTGTACCCGTTTAACGGGGTTCTTGTTAACCCCACGGTCTTCCTGTCGTTTGCCGAGGGGTTGCGTCCTATGGGTGGACGCACGCTTGTTTAACTAAGGTGTTGCAACCTTATCCCGGTCCAAGATCGTTTAATAGGTAAGGTTGCCTCGTAAGCGTTTCAACATGGCGGACCATACGTCACAGATGTATTTTGCTCATTATTTAATGAAGTTTTTAACAGTGTAGTTTGTGTTTTTTGTCAATATTAAAGAAATACTTTTAAATACTGTTAATTCCAGTTGTTACCGTAACTTCTTTATTTCCTATTAATAAATTATTGATTATTTTAGCTGATTTTTAAATATTGTATATCGCGCTCTTTCGCCCTCATAGCATTATCCGTCTAGACATCCTTGTTTGCTATGTTGGCGCCAATAAGGAACCAGCAGTGCGGTACATATGTGACGTAATGAGGCAACCTTTACCTATTAAAACGATCTTGATCCCGGTCCCCAACCCGTCGGCAAATGTTGTCAAGTTCGATTATTCAATTGTCTAATCTGGCGCCTCCGTCAGAACGTACGATTTTTCACTTTTCCGGTTTTCCTGGAAAATGCTGGAACTTAACGGGATACTGTTTTTAAATTATTGCATTGTCATCGGTCCTCGATACGTGTGCAAAGTTTCAAAGAAATCGAATCGCTGGAAGTTGGTGAAAATTAGGCTCAAAGATTCCGTTACATAGATAGATAGTGACAACCCAAGTTAATAAAAGCGTGTTAAAAACAGCATATTAGCCATAACTACAACTCTGAGTTACATAAACGAAGATATAATGTATTTATGCATAATCTTTTGGTTGCACTAAAACACTTAAATGCAATATCTCTAAAATGGTGGCTCGGAGCGATTTTAACAACGTATACCTTTTTTAGTAGAAAGCATAGAAGGAGTTTAATATTTTACTTGGATGGCACATACAGGGATGCACAAAAGCTGCGACGTTTATTTTATCTTCCCAGTTCTCCAGTTGATTTTTGGCCCATTAATAAGGGACCACACCGTATAAACAATTTTTTGGTAAATTGGCTGCTCTTAACGAGTTCTTTAAGCCATTTAAAATAATGATTTAACTTTAAAAACACCATGTATATGTACCTTTGGAACCCTTAGGTCTAGCTCCTTGCACATCATCTAGCCTCGGTATTAGCGGGGGCTTCTTGATAGCCCCATTAGTACCCTCACTCTTTACACTATTGCTAGTGTTGCTAGATTTCTCACTAATGTTGCTACTAGACGTATTACTTGAACTAGTATTGCTAGACTGATTGCTGACATTGCTTGTAGTATTACTATAGACTTGATTGTAGCTAGAGCTTCTAGAGGCACTAGTGTTTCTATAAGGCGTATATGGAGTTGTGGTGTTTCTTGCGGGGCTCATGTTGCTTCTAGAGGACGCTAAACTGTTGCTATATCCATTATTGACAGTTTCCCGTAAGGTAAATCCATTGTCAACCAGGTGCTCGTGTTTTTTAGGTAGTTTTCACGGCGTATAGCGGCTTTTTGATCTTCGACAGCCTTTTAGAAAAAAAAACGGTAAAATTTGGATTTAATTTTGGAACACCTTGTAATATTAGCAGTGCTTCCGGTTAAACCGGAAGTGAATTTGGGAGTAGTAATAATGCGAAATAATGCCTGTTTATGTGTATACAGTGTGTCCGAAATTGGTGAGGAATGTATTGGGATATTGGAAACTATAAGAGATAGAAAGATGGTTAAATTGGGAAAAGTTGTGGGTCATTCAACCGTTAATCTAATGCTGTTTTGATGACGATTGTATCATGTTTGGTTTTTGAGTTACTTTGAAAACACTGAAAAATGTGCATTTTTGAAATAGTGTTAAAACTTTATTATTTCAAATACTTTTTGAAATCTGTAAAAACATAATGAGGGCGAATTTTTAAAAGCAATGCACTAATGTATTCAGAATTTAATTTCAAATTTTCGGTTTTGAGATACCATCTTCAACTTTTGTTTTTCTTATAGCAGCCATTTTGTTTTTGCACACTTTTTAAAACGTTTTCTCCCTTTAACATGATGTATAACTCTTTATAGGAGTTTTAAATTTTTATGTCAAAAATCGTTAAAATTATTGTTTTTTCGGGTTGGTCATGCCTGCGGAAGCCATTAGCAATAAAAAAAATTGTCATTCAATTCCTAATAAACGGGCCCACAGACGAACAATATTATTGGGCAAAATATTGTACAGTAATATTGCTAGTCGTCCCTAAACAGTGCAATATATTCGCGCAATGACTATATTTAATATATTGCTCAATAACTAGTTTTGTTTTGTAACTACCGGTTAAAACATGGATAAGAAAAAGTAGCTGCTTGAAACATGTTTGAAAATAAGAAAACACCTTTATTTCTTTCTCTATTGCTTTTGAACCCATATTTGTGTAATTGCTTTTGTAAAACAAATACTCTTTCGTATTTGAAAACTGAAATAATTGTGCAATATTACCAACACACGGCACAATAAATCACTATTGCACAATAAAAATCAAACTGTTTTTGATTGACACAATATATTGTATAGGCTCTTAATATAAACCACAAACGGTCAATAATATTGGCACAATAAACCTCCATTGCACAATAAAAATCAAACAGTTTTTGATTGACACAATATATTGTCAGGCTCTCAATATAATCCACAAACCGTAATAATATTGTACAATATGATTGCGCAAATATTGATCGTCTGTGGGCCGCTTAAGGACCTATGTTGGAAAAATCAATGCCAGTTTATTTCTAAGTTTTATAAACTTTTATACCCAAACAAAAATGGATATTTACCTTGTGTATAACGTAATGTAAAATTTTAAAAATTGTATAACAAAATAGGAACAAAACTAGGAGGGTAACAAAGGGAATGTGTCACCTAGTAAACACAAAATACTATACAGTGTGTCCAAGATAAGGATCCTAAGCATGGGAATCTCAGTACCTGTTGGAGATACAGCTTAGGTTAAATTAGGAAAAAGTTGTGTTTTTTAAAGCTCATTTACGTGCCGTTTAGAAACTTGAAAAATTTTCATGGCCTGCTGAGATATTTGGCAAAAACGAAAATTTGACTATATCGATTTTATTTTTTCTGACTTTATTTGAAGAGATATAATAAAACTAATAACACTTTTTCATTGGCACTTTTTAGCTACTACATGATGGTATTTTTAGATTTTATACCCGACGTTTCGTTTTCAAGAAACCATCATCAACTTTATTTTTTATATGGCTCGAAAAAAGTACACCTGTATCTGATTCCATTTTTTATTACAAATTCAACGATGTATCACATGTCATATTTTAATTTTAGTTAAAAGAAATATTGCATTTTTTCTATTTTTTTAAAGTTATTTTTAAGTAGGCCTTGCAAACAAATGCTTGGACGTTAATACCTGTTACCGTATCTGTAACATAATTTAATATCATTATTAAATAGTATTTGTTCGTTATTACCCTGCTTGTCGAGTTGTTGTTTTTAGAGCAATTGTTCGTATTGTTACTGTTGTCTCTATTATTGTTTATTGGTGAATAGCTAATATCTTATTGTATTATTTCGGTCGAATATGCAGGATGGCCATTATAGCCATGAAGATAAGTTTGACATGCTAACATGCTACATTTTGTGCTGCAAAAATAAATGAAGATATCATTTCTGCAGTTAATGAATTATGGTTAATACATGGACCTGGTATTTTAGTTCCTAAAATTCCACACCACATATTAAACCCAAAACGTTCTTGATGTTTCGATATTTTCTTAACACGCGGATTTTGGTGAGCCTAGTAATGCGTATTGCGTATAAAGACAACAGTAACAATAAGAACAATTGCTCTAAAAACAACAACTCGACAAGCAGGGTAATAAGAACAAATACTATTTTATAATGATATTAAATTATGTTATGATACGGTAACAGCTAGTCAATTTGTTGTGCAAGGCCTACTTAAAAATAACTTTAAAAAATAGAAAAAATGCAATTTTTCTTTTAACTAATAATTAAAATATGACATGTGATACATCGTTGAATTTGTAATAAAAAATAGATAAGATAAGATAAATCAGATACAATCAGATATAAAAAATAAAGTTGATGATGGTTTCTTGAAAACGAAACGTCGGATATAAAATCTAAAAATACCATCACGTAGTAGCTAAAAAGTGCCAATAAAAAGTGGTATTAGTTTTTTTATATCTCTTCAAATAAAGTCAGAAAAAAATAAAATTGATATAATCAAATTTGCGTTTTTGCCAAATATCTCAGTAGGCCATGAAAATTTTTCAAGTTTTTAAACGGCATGTTAATAACCTTTAAAAAACACAACTTTTTCCTAATTTAACCTAAGCTGTATCTCCAATAGGTACTAAGATTCCCATGCTTAGGATACTTATCTCGGACACACTGTATATTTTTCACTTTAGTTCTTACCTTTCTCTGTTGAAAATAGCTACTCTTCTCAATGGCCGTAGGTGGTGGACTGGGCAACTTCGGCTTCCTCGGTCTACAGTTCTCCCTGTGAGTTTCATACTCCAGTTTGGGAATCGGCTCATTGCATACTTTGCACAATGTTATATTCCTCGCACAGTGCATAGTGTGCATCACATAGTTCGTCTGAGGTATTTCTTTTTGCTTTGGAAAAAAATATTGGAATAACAATAGGGGACATCCATAAATTACGTTAGGTGTTTTTCTCATTTTTTTTACCCGCCCCCTCCTTTCCCCCTGGTAAGATTTGTTGAAATATGCTTCAACCCCTCCATCTCCATCCCCCAATTTTAAGTGAGATTTCTAAAGGGTGTAATTTAATTAATGGCTAAAAATACAGGGTATCATCCCTTAGCTTATTTTAAAAAGAAAAGTTCATGTAAGCATATGTCCTAAACCTCTTAACTTTGTAAGCTACAGGGTGTTAAAATTTCTAATAAAAAAAAATCGTTTTCTTATTATAACTTTAAAACTGTTCTTAACTTTTTCATGAAATTTGGCACAAACCTACTAAGCACCAATAGGATTTTTTATGCATTGAGCATTTTTAAATATTTTAACCAGTGGTTTCCGTACGGGATACATACTGAAAATCTTCCAAAAAATATAGTACGCCATTGTTTTTCCAAAACTAAAAATAATTTTTAAATCCTCATTTATTTTGCAACAAATTTGAGCTCTTGACTTTATTTTTGTACTATGCACTGTTTTCGCATAAAAAACTAAAAATAGGGCACCAGCCTACTACGAGCCCCGTCTCAGTGAAGTTGGCATAACTGATATTATTATACAGGGTGATTCAAAATCGATCACGAAACTTAAGGGGTGATTCTACTTGACAAAATAAGGGTAGAGCTTCATATAATTTTTTTTTTCAAAATGTCATTCGTTTCCGAGTTACAAGCCGTCAAAGTTTAATTTTTATTTTGGTTTCTTGCCATATTGCATTTAATTTTTAACCAATCCAGTTGATATTTGGCACACAAATCGAGCTTTGCAGATTCTAAAATTTTAAGACAAAAGTACTTTGTTTAAATACCGCCAGAGGGCACTTTACCTAAAACTTAAAATTTATTTACATCATAACTTTTTATTTTGACAGATATCGGAAAGCTGGGGCGCCATTTTATAGACAATCACAAACTTAAAAAATAAGGTACTCTTTATCCTCACCGTTTAGGCACCAATAGACATCAAAGTTTTCATCAATTTCAATCAAATTACCTACATACATACAGGGTGTCCAATAACTCAACCGACAAACTTAACGGGCCTATTCTACAACAGAAAATAAGAAAAAACTTCACATAAACGTATGTCCTAAACGACTTAGTTTTGGAACTACGAGTGTGTTAAATATTTAAAAAAAACTTTTTTTAACACCCCGTAGTTCAAAAACTAAGACGTTTAGGACATATGTTTATATGAACTTTTTTCTTATTTTTTGTTGTAGAATCGTTTGGTTTAGTTTGTCGGTTGAGTTACTGGACACCCTGTATGTATGTAGGTAATTTGATTGAAATTAATGAAAACTTTGATGTCTATTGGTGCCTAAACGGTGAGGTTTATCGACTTTAATAAAGAGTACCTTATTTTTAAGTTTTTGATTGTCTATAAAATGGCGCCCCAGCTTTGCGATATCTGTCAAAATAAAAAAGTTATGATGTAAATAAATTTTAAATTTTAGGTAAACTGCCCTCTGTCGGTATTTAAAAAGTACTTTTGTCTTAAAATTTTAGAATCTGCAAAGCTCGATTTGTGTGCCAAATATCAACTGGATTGGTTAAAAAATAAATGCAATATGGCAACAAAAAACAAAATAAAAATTGAACTTTGACGCCTTGTAACTCGAAAACGAATGACATTTTGAAAAAAATTATATGAAGCTCTACTCTTATTTTGTCAAGTAGAATCACCCCTTAAGTTTTGTGATCGATTTTTGAATCACCCTGTATATTTGTAAAGGAATTCGCAGAATTTGCATTGAAAACCGACATTGGTGAAATTCTTTCATATTGTAGTATGTTAGAGTCCCATCCCTACTGGTTATATTTTCATAAAAATTTCGGGGTCACCGGAAATATTTTGTAAAACTGTAAACAGCTTAAAAACTGCTGCGGACCTGTGGCAATACCTTTTTTTTTAAATACTATATTTAAAATAAAATAGTTTTTATCCAGTAAACAGATGGGTGCAGGTCAAGGAAATAATATATAACTTTTTAATAAGAAGCGCTCGATCCCATTTAAGCCTAGGTTCGCTAAATTTTGTGACGTAATCTTTTCCCGTAATTCTTTGTTTACAATCGTACTGGAAGCTTTTTTCGAGGTTTTGGTGTTATTTTTTGCTTTTTAGTCATTGGACTTTTATATATGTTTAGTTTTTACTGTTTATAGTTAAATTGAGTAGTTATTAGTACTGCAGTTACAGAGAATTTTAAAACCTGTAAACAGGGGTCACTGAACTTTGGATATTTTTGTACAGGGAATTTACGTTTAAATCGTTATTAAGGGTAAGATACAATTTTTTTATGTTTTTTAGTGATTTTATTTTATGGTATTGGTTTATTTTGTCAGATAAAAAAATATTATGGCAAAATGGTGACGTCACAAACATAACCTATATTTTCGGACAAACATAAACAATTGAGCACTCCTTATTAAAAAGTTTATCTTGCTTGGGTGCAAGTTGCTTCCGATTCGGATTTTAGGCTATGAGTTTTACTAAAAAAAATTATAAGCAAATACAAAATAAAAACATATTATTATGTGTACACCAAAATTTATTATGATATAGTCAGAGATTAGTCAGTAACATCAAAAAAAACTTTATACTTTATACCTACCTATTAAAAAACATAAAACGGGTCAGCATAAACACGAAAATTGAAACGAATATTCTCCCGTCCACCGGAAAAACACCGTATGTGTATACATATTATAAGCCTTATTCACATACGGTGTTTTTCCGTTGGACGGCAGTATTAATGGTAATACAGGGTGACTCTACAGTATGGTACAGCTTTATACAGATTGTCCAAGAATAGATAGATAGATAGATAGATAAAGCATTTATTAATTCCAAATAACAAATAGTTACATATTATACAATAAAACCCAAAAGGGTGTGGAACCATGTCATACTATAATGTGATAATATATTATCTTAATTACTACACCTACCTAGTAACTTTTTATCCTCATTATCAAAAAATTCACTTAGTGTGTAAAATGATTTTGTTAACAGATATTTCTTAATACACTTTTTTAGTTCACTCGATGAGAGTAGCCTAACTGATTCAGGAAATGAATTACAAATTTTTATTACTGAAAATTTGACATTTTTCTGAATGTATGAAAAATTGCATTTATCACAGTAGAGCTTGCCGTCCTTATCTCGAGTGTCATGATCATGACTAAGGTGACACTCGGCAAACAAATCCAAGTTACCCCTTACAAACATGACAGAATCCAAAATGTAAAGATTTATAACAGTTAAGATTGTTTTGTCAACAAATACTTCTCGACAGCTCTCTGTTTGTTTCATTCCATAGATATTTCTAACACAACGCTTCTGCAGCACCATAACTCTGTCAATTCTTGAAGAATTTCCCCAAAATACCAACCCATACTTAAGCCGACTCTGTATATATGCATGGTATGCTGTAATAGCAGCATCCACAACAACATTCTTAGCAATAACTCCCAAAGCATAGGCAAATCTGGCAACCCCCAAAGCAACCTCCTCAATATGAGCTTCCCAGTCCAGTCTACAATCCAAGTTCACACCCAGAAACCGAACCGTATCAGACGACACCAACTCCTGCCCACGATAGTTAGTGTATAATATGTGGGTAATCTTTTGGATTTATATAGAATACATGAAAATAACTGACAAATTCCTATAAACTATTTTTCTTAAGCCCAGCTATACCAAATTTTATGCTAAATCTGTTTCTGTAGGGAAAAATATGGTTTATAATTTATAAAAACTAATGAAAAATAATAAAATTTAAAAAATTTTACAGGTCTGTTCAGCTTTTATGCACGAGATACCAGCTTTAAATAAGGATGACATTAAAGAGAAAGGGTAGTGGGGGTAAATGTGCTTTTAGTATATATTTTTTAGTTATCCTGATGAAGTCTACAATCATAGGATATATAGATAGATAGATAGATATTTCTTCATGTTTCTAATCACACAGATTTTACATACGTCATTAGGTAAATTAACAAAACAATGATAAGTTTATAATAGCACACACAAGAAACGAAAACATAAAAATAAAAGTAGGTAAATATAAAATTTGACTAATAGGTATTAAAAAACTATTATCTCTAAAAACTAGTAGCAAGATTGCCTATGTCCATATATTGTTTAAAACCCCTAAAATGTAAAAGCTATTTTTTAACAATATTTAAGTGTCATCCACTATAATTACATTCATAAACTCTTCCAATGAGTAAAAAGAGTTCTTGATTAAGAGTGTCTTTATCCTCGCTTGAAAGGTCCTTTGAGGCAGGCTCTTCCAAGCTTCAGGCCATTTATTGTAAAATTTAGGACTATAATAGTTAAATGAGCATCTACTCTTATTCAATCTTTTAAACTTTGGCAAGATGTAATGTGAACACCGAGTATTGTAGTTGTGAATGTTATTGTGAGTTCTAAACTGCTTTAAGTTTTGCCAGATCCATAGAAGACTTTTGTAAATAAACAAAGATGGAAAGGTTAGGATTTTGAGTTCTATAAATGTCTGCCTCACATCCTCACGAAACTGGAGACCAGCCATGATGCGTACTGCCTTTCTTTGTAAACCAAATATTTTTTGTGCTTGTGGGGAACGGCCCCAAGCAAGAATCCCATAGGACATAACTGATTGGAATAGGCCAAAATATGCCTTCATATAAGTGCCTTTATTAGAAATAGGTTTCAGATTTCTCAGAAGATAGAGATTTTTCAACAACTTGCCTGATATAAACTCAACATGTCCATCCCACAGAAGTTTCTGGTCCATGATTATACCCAGAAACTTAACGGAAGACTGCTTGAGAGGAAGCTGTTTCTGTGTAAATATTATTTTCTCCGTTTTGGCATCATTTAGACATAGGTGATGGTGAAGATAAAGGTATATAGTGAAAATAAAGTACTTGAAACTGACCGTCAGAAACTTTTAATGATTCCTCAATTTTGATAATGTTTGGGAGATTTCACTATGATTTTAAAGTGTAAATTGATGGCATTAAACTTATAATATAATTGAAATGTGGTTGGTGCATTGTTGCCAGTGTCAAACCTGTGTTGCCAAATATTCTCATTAGAAAACAATTACACTTAGTGGTTTATATTGTTCAGTTCCAGATTAACCTATAAGCAAAATGAGCAATTGCTTAGGGCACCTCGTCCTGGGGGCACCACATTCACTCATAAAGAGTAGAAAAGAAAGAAAAATGTCCTATGATATTTTCGGCCCTTTTTGTATAACTTTAAATAGTTTTTATGGTTGTTTCAAAGAGTGGAGACATTTTTTTGTTCTTCAAAATTTTTGGTAACAATTTAATAAGTTTTTGTGTTGTTTCTACAGAAGTTAAGGACCTTTCTTTTTGTTCTTAGGGCATCAGGTAGACTTAATCCGGCACTTATATTGTTCTAAAACAGTTTTAATGCAAAAAACAGTGTCTTTACTCTTATAAATCTTTGTTTAGATCTTACACCGGGTTTTAAAAACGTTAAAGACACATTTTATTGTTCTATAACAATATAAAGACATTTTACATCAGTCAAAAATAGTAATATCATGGACTGGACATAGTTTTATATTTTAAAGGTTACAGGCATTTGCAAATTAAAAAATACAGAACTAGGTATATGCAAAAAAACAAGTTTTATTTATTTATTTATTAAGTATACGGGATTCCCCATTTTTACAATGACTATTACAATTATTGAAAAAATAACTACAAAATTTTGACTTACCAATTGTTGCACATTTCTTTCTCCACATTGGCATCCATTTTTTGGCACTTTAAAAAACAAAGAACGGTATTATGTCTTAAAATAAACTTCTAAAAAGCTAACACAGGCTATGGTTACATGAATTAACTTCTCTTAAATATATTATTTATCTTAACAGGCACTTTTAAGCTAATATAATTTTTAAGCACAACTGGTTAATTTATTAAAGAGATATAATTATGGCGCACTTTAAAATATCTCGCGATTTGATACTTTATCTCGCGAGGTATTAGAAGAACTGATATTATGAACAAAACTGCTAAAATTCAGGTATTTTTAGCATAGAGATTCGGCATATGAGTATGAACCTAAATATAGATTTTATTATTAGAAAATTTAGTTCACCAGCGTTTTTTTTGCTGGTTTCGAGAGTTTTTGACGTGGATACGGGTGGGGTGGGATAAGTATGGTTTAAAATCGACCAAACCAGGAAATCCCGTCTTTTATCGTGGTTGATAACGTTTTATAATGGAAAGTGATTTATTGACCTTCCTTACCGGGTGAAGGAACCTTTTCTCAACGATGTTTACAATTGACCTTTTGATCTTAAACTAAACTACTACAAATACAAATCACACTTAAAAATTCTGGGAAAACTGGGGATTGGGGAATTTGTGATTTAAGGCAAAATTATGACATAACCGGGGAATCACCTGTTTTTTGCATGTGCAATGCGCAAAACACTTAATAAAAACGTCACCGTTGAATGGTCACTGTAAATATTTAAACTTTTTTATAACTTAAAAGATGGCGCTATAATGCGGTTTATACATTTGTAATATTAAATATCAATACTCCATTACTCCCATTTAATTTTCTCCTAAGCATATTCCTACTAGAGGCAGACCTGTCGTTTTACCGTGCGAAGAGCTTGTGACGGCAGAAATTTTGGTGATAGAAGGATAAGGCCGGCTGTCCATATGAGCGGTTTTCCAGTCGCGGATGATAATTCAGCGTTGTGATTGGATAGTGCAAATTTAAAATGCTTTTTCCGCCAATCACAACGCTGAATTATCATCCACGAGCGGAAAACCGCTATGAAACCGCCCTCATGGACAGTAGGCTTTAGAACGTACGTTTTATTGCTGCCATTCCAAAATCGGAATGGTACGAAAATAGCGTTTTCTTGCAAATTCCACCGGTTTCTGCGGCCACCAGTTCTCCGACTATTTTGACCGTAAGCTGGGTGGAATGTTTGGTTTGGAGACTTTGGAGCAAGGTTTGGAGTGGGGAAAGAAACAGATGTTTAAACATCAATAATAATATTAAAATTCTTACTTTTTCTAAAAGAATATTCACCACACCCAAAATATTCATAATTTTATTGTTGTTTGTATGTTTTCTAAACATTTGTTAACTTTTTTGTTAGTTCTTAGTTAGTTAAATTTAAGCTTTTGTTCGTATGTTTTAAAAAAAACTGTAGGTGTGTTTACCATAAAGATTTTTTTCTTTGCGCCCCCC
The DNA here is from genome assembly GCA_014170235.1 of Listronotus bonariensis. Classification (NCBI taxonomy): domain Eukaryota; kingdom Metazoa; phylum Arthropoda; class Insecta; order Coleoptera; family Curculionidae; genus Listronotus; species Listronotus bonariensis. Next base: position 76,143 of record JACEGR010003792.1, on the reverse strand, counting down.
TGAGATGTAGTTTTGGATCCGCCCCTGTATAAAACGGCATTTATCTTTTGTTTTGGGGCTGTCCGTGGTTGCTGCAAACTTTGATTTTTTGCTTGAAAGATTCTGTTAACTTTTTTACAATTGTCATTTTATTTTGTCTTCCAAACCGTTTTGTTGCTACCAGTTTCTTTCTCAACCCAGAAGACTGCAACAAATCGGGTCTTGTGAAAAGCATTGTAGTTTGGTAGTATTTTTTCCTGCTTCGTGTGCAGATTGGTCGAAAAAAGGGGCGCTTCTATGACCAATCAGCACAGAAAACAAGATAGAATAACATATTCTTCTTTTCCTCTCGCTGCTTGTCTCTAGTTTCTGTATGCTCGAAGGTACAAAATAGCGCCATCTTTAAAATAAGTAACAAACCACACCTCCCACCATTTTCCAACGTCATTCACTTCTGTCTTCTGTCATTTTATTTCTTTCGTCCATCTTGTTGTGCGTGTGTGTTTCGAAACGTTTCTTCAACGTTTTAACGAGAAATTCTACCTTTTTTTCACCGAAATGGGAACAAAAGAGGAGAAAAAGATTCAAATTCGACGAAGAATAATGTAAAGCCATACGGCAATGTAATTCTGACGTTGAAAACCAGCTTTTACCCGAGGAAAAGCTGATAAACACGCCGTCCCAAAATGACGGATTGAGTGTGGAAGCTGAAACGGATTTGCGTATTTACGGTTGTGAATTGATTCAGACTGCTGGAATATTACTTAAATTGCCACAGGTAGGACCTATTTTTACTTTCCATGTATATTTATTGCATTTTTTGGTTATTTTTCTTTTGGTGCAAAGTCTACACAAACACACATCCACCATACCTAAAATAGCTTCTTTGTGACGCAGATCTGTTTATGCCGCTTTCTTAACAAAAAATCAAATCTGTTATTATCTGTGCATAAAATTGTATTAAATATACTTGTTTTTATGTTAAGAAATAATATAATTATGTAGTCACTTATCACAGTCTAAACAGGAAATATAGTGTATCGTGAATATCCCGTGAAGTTTAGATTGTGACATCAGTGATGTTGGTTCAAACAATAAAAAATCGCTTTCTTTTTTAAGTTAATTTGGGTAAAAGTGCCGAATAGGGTGTTCTGCCGTTTAAAAACAGCAGAAAATCCTATATGGCATAATTACCTTAATTTTATATCGTAACTCACTTTGTTTACATTAAGTTCTAATTATTAATTGTTATTTTTTTACCCATACTTTGTTTATTTTGAAGGATAATGATATAGGCAAAAAACAAATATAAAAAAATACTCTTGGTTTGTCAATCTCAGGTGCTTCTAGTATCCCTTGAGTTTAACAGACACTTGCCCGTTTGTTTTTGACAGCTGTCTTTGACATTTTGAAATGGACATAGAGTATATTCATGTTATTTTTCCACACCCTTCCCTCGAACCCATATTAACGGGCATTTTGGCCGCCTTTTTGTAGGTTGCTATGGCGACTGGGCAAGTTCTACTTCAACGATTCTATTACTCAAAAAGCCTGGTGCGTCATCCAGTCGAGCACACAGCTATGGCTTGTGTGTGCTTGGCCTCAAAAGTTGAAGAAGCACCCAGGAGGGTGCGGGACGTTATTAATGTCTTTACTCACATTAGACAAGTCAACTCTTGCAAGTAAGTATATTTTTTCTTATTTATATGGTGTTTCTTGTTTTACCGATGACTTTTTGTTGGAAATGTTTTAAAAGAGATTATTTTGGGGCTCTGTAGAATTTTTTAACCTTGTGTCACCTTGCTTTTTAGTGTGTACACGGTTACCTAGACTGGACACAACCATATTGTCTTGAAAGTTAACCGAATCTAGTAAACAGGGATTTTTTTTAGCACTAATCACAAATCTAAAAGAATTTTTTCAAACGTTTCGTTTTTGAGCTATCCATCAACAAACTAACCTAATGTTCACTACTTTTTCCTTCTTTTTGCACACAATTCCTATTTTAAAGCTGAAATGGCACACAATATTTGATTTACACCTTTTAAACCTCATTTTCAAATTATTTTAGACGTTTTTCCAGTAAATTTCTAAACTTTTTTAAAGTAAACATTTGCACTTTAATGGAAAAAAAACATGTTTTTAAGAGGTGTAAATTAAATGTTGTGTATCACTTTAGCTCTAAATTAAGAATTGTGTTTAAAAAGAAAGGGAAATATAGTAAAAATAGGGTTAGTTTGATGATGGATATCTCGCCAATGGATCATGTCCAAAAAAACTTCTTTCAGATTTGTGTCATTTTACCTATTATACAGTGTGTCTTGCTTTTTATAAATACACCTAATATCTCAGTTATAAATAATGCCATTTTCTTCAAGTTTTGGTGGTGGTTGTAAATAAAAGTTTTCACTGTGTCAAATACTTCATTTCTCTAACATATAATCACCACCAAAATTAAAAGAAAATCGCATTATTCATAACTGAGATATTAGGCTGTATTCTTGAAAAATGGGACATACTTTACCTTGGTTTGAATGTCCGAATTTTATTTATTACAAATTTTTACTCAAATTTGTTTGTTTTACTCATAATTGTCAAAATAGAATCCCAAGCGCAAACAACACAGTTACTGATTTATTTCCAACATAAAGTCATTTCATTCCTGATTTTCTGAAGCATAACTTTAGTAATAATATTTTTTTATTATTTAATCATATAAAAAAATTTAGGTCGGAACCAATTATGCCACATTAAGTGTGTCGATGTTTGTTCCATGTTGCTGTTATAATAATATCCTAAAAATGTATTAATTATTTTCATGATCTGAGTTGTGGTTGCCACATATTTAGTTGTCAAGGTCCAATGTAGCATTTGTTGGAAATTGTGTAATGTATAGTATGGCTAAATCTATTTCAATTCTATTTTTTCTAATTCTATGAAAGATAAGGAGAGAAATATCCTAGAGTCAGCCAAATTACCACCAAATAAATGTAAAATAAATTAAAGTTGTTATACTAACTAACTCAAAATTGCCAAATGTGCATTTGAAACACACACACTATATAATCTGATTGAAAAATCAAAATTAAAACCTGTAAAGTGAAGTTTTGTAACTCTATTTTCTTTTATCTGACACACTGTATTCAATTCCACTACTATTTCCATATCTGTAAAAGTATTTCAAGATGTTTTTAAGGTGTTTGCCATTAAAATTTAAGGTAAATATTGTGAATTTTTAGGTTAAGAGTTTAATCCATTTGTTTATTTTGTTTTTGTTGAAAACCTAAAATTTAATATAAGTATTAATATAAATATTTCTGGTACATCTTATAAACATTGCATTTTATAGCAAATTTTAAGATTTAAGATCTTTTTTTGTCCATGAGATGGCTCTTTTATGCATTGTAAATTTTAATAAAAATTACAGCTAAAATTGTCTTTCTAAAATTTTGATAAAGACATTTATATAATATTAGGTAACTGAAAAAAACTTATTAGACAACCTGGTATAAAACTCAAAATAGTTATTTTGAGTTCCAAAAAGATACCCTATATACAGGGTGCAAATGTCTTATGCTATTCAATCCATAGGTTGTTTATGGATGGTAATAAGTCATTTTACAAATTGAACTAAAGAGACTTTCTACAGGGCGTATAATGAGAAAAACACTTTCACTTCATTTGCAGTGAGTCAAGAAAAAATATTAACTACATATCAAGTCAAATGAGAGTATTTATTTTAAAAAATGTAAAAAAAAATATATTCCTCTTTCGGTTTTGCTGTGAATTTTCCCAACTAAAAAGTTACTCAAGTATTAATTGTTATTACAGAGGCTCCCCAGAAATGGCCAAGGGCCTCCTCTCGTACAGGGTGTGTCAAAAACACCAACAAAACACCTATGAAGCTGAAGGATTCGCTCTGTTTTAAGTAAGAGAGCTTGATGTCAGTCTTGGTGAGCATTCAGGGCTAATGGTTCGACATTTTTGGAATTTTTAGCACTTTAAATATCGTAAAAAAATGATTCAAGAAGACAATAATATGGAAACATGAATATTTTAATAAGTTGAGAAAAGGCAAGTGATAAGGATTTTTTTCTGTTTACAAAGGTTTGTATGAGGTTAATTATATTGGTTTTTTAAAGATAATGTATCGTTCTGAATGCTTTAAAATGTGGTACATTATTAATAAGTATCATTTTAGATTGTTCTTCAATGAAAAGGTTTACAGAATGGAAAAGTAAATGCGAATTTTTTGGGTATTATGTAAGTTAGATGTGAAGGTAAGTACTGAATTGTGCTTACAGGTTTGTTACCATAATTATAAACAACTTACTTTTAACACAAATGGTTAATTCAGTCAATATAATTAATAGAACCCCAGTATAAAGAATAGTATTAGGAAACATTAAATACAGATGGGTGTTACAAGAAGATAGATGCACTGAACATTTTTAAATTTTAAAATGAAATTTTGGAAAAACTGGTCATTTTTCATTTTTTTAGGTATAACTGGCCCTGAATAATGCCAATTGAAGTAAAATTTTATGTTATTATTAGTTTTTGACCATGCCACCAGTTTTTTCAAAATTTCGTTTTGAAATTTAAAAGCTTTGGGACTCTATATAATAAGTAAGAGAAGATACATCAAACTAAATTTTATTCTCAGATACTGATTATATGCTTTACTCCAGAATTTTTGGCAGAAAAGATAAATAAATTATTTCACGGTTTTTGTAAATGAAACATTTCAATCAAAGCAGCAAGTTAGCATTGAATATTTTTTTAAGTTTTATCCAAATAAACTAAAACTAATATCTCATCTCAGGAGCAACACTGTGTGCCTAACCTCAAGTATTTTTGGAAATATTGATATTTAATACTGATGTACAGTGTGGATAGGTGTTACAAAAGAGCAAATGGACCAAAAGTTTGAAAATTTATATTGGCATTTTGGAAAAATTCATTGCATGATCCAACGCCAAGAAATAAAAAAATTACTCGGAATGGTAATATGCAGGGCTAAGTACCAGTAAAGTACTAGTAATTTTACAAATAAAACAAAATTGTGTTAGTAAATGTTGTAAAGAACTAAATATTATGTCAAAATTTAAGGTTAAAGGGTTAAAGTAAAAAACACTTTTGAATTTTTTAATATGTTGGGCATTAACATTTAGACTCTTGATGCAAGGATGTAAATTCAAACAAATCTGAAATATGTTTTTTTTTTTTTTTTAATTCCCCCCTCCTTGCCCAGTATTTTTAATTCCCCCTCTCCCCTTGCCCAGTATTTAGTTTTATTGTGTAATGTAAAAAAAATCACAAAAACCTTTTTTACTCTAATGCCTAAACTTTAAATTTTGACATAAAATTCAATTGTTAAAACCATTTACTTGTAACATTTTGTTTTATTTTTTTTTAATTACCTTAATCCTAAGCATTTTTCATATTTTTAGTTTTAGCTTGCCCTGCTGATTGATAATTTTAAAATGTTTGGTCCATTTGTTTTCTTGTAACACCTAACCTGTATATTTAATTTTAACCGCACATGACGCCTTTTCCCCTTACTTAGGTAACGACGTGATCTCTGCACCACATTAGTGATTCCCGTCGCTCTTCTTACCACATAGATTTCTTTCACATTAATACCACTCAATCCTCGCCCCTTACCTGATTCATAACCTGTTTTATTACCACTTTGTTTTTCTTCTTATCCTTAACTGGCTAAAAGATAAAGAGAAAAGGTTTTTTTCAAAAACAGCCGATGTCAAATTGTCAATATGGTCAGGATATTGTGACGTGTGATTTTTGGATACATAGGGCCACTTGACGTCACTTGGACAAATGTACCATATGGAACTATCAGCAATTTTAGGCGTTCAACCAATTATAACCGCGGTAATAATTGGTGACAATTTTGACGTATAATACATTGTTTAAACGTCAACATAACCGATTGGTAAATTCGGTTTTAGAATTGGTTCTTCGCCTAAAATTGATGTATTTTTTGGACCATAAGACCGGTGTACTAGACTATAAGACTAGAGGAACTATTTGACTAACTAAATTTGGTTTAGTACGGGCATACCCCCACTAGGGGTAGCCCGTACGGGGGCTTAACTAAAACTTTAACTTTTTACTTGACTTCACTTCTACTACCTACTTCTTATCTAATATTTTTCTTATTTCTTCCTTCTTAACTTCTGCCCTGCATTCTTGGGTAACTCTGTTTATATACAAAGTTGAACTCGGTGTTTTGGTGACTTAGCACGTTTACGACCTTGCCCGTTCGTCCTAGAAATTTATCCTGCCGGTTCAAGGTCTAAGCTTTGACATTATTTTAAATTGTTATATGTTTATTATCGAAATAATTAAATAAATATTAAAATTTACATACTCCATATACAGGGTGTTCACAATATTAAAAGAAAACTATTGAATCTATATGGCTAACTCTATATATTTGTTTGTAATTTGTTTATAACTATAGCTGTATTTTGCGCATTTAGATAAGAATTTATTTTGTAAATTAGGAAAAAACTTGACATTGGCACTATGTTAGAAATAACATTGGTTGTTTTTGAAAAAACCCTTCAATATATTATCTACTTTTTAGCAATATTTTACTAGAGGATATTTACAAAAAGCTACCTAGTTCTCTAGAATATTGTTTGATTCTAAATATTGGTAAGTACCCTTAAAAAAAATAAATAAATAAATTTTAATGTGTAAAATTTTACAGGGTATCCAGTAACTCAATCGACAAACTTTAAAGGGTGATTCTACAATGAAAAATAGGAAAAAACTGCATATGAACATATTTTCTAAATGTTTTAGTTTTTGAACTCCAGGGTGTTAAAAAATATATTGTTTTTTTATAACTTTTATACTAATTTAGATAATTTTAAAAATTTTGGCGTCTCCTATGCATCAGAAGACATTTTTTGGCATACAAGAAAAAATGACCAGTGGGGTGCTAAAGAAAATATTTTTAAGAAAAAAAACGGTACGCCACTGAATTTTTCTAAAATAAAAATACTTTTTAAAATTACATTTTAGTTTGGAACAAATTTAATATCGGATTTTTTTTTGTACGGTTTTGTATTGATTTTGTAGTCAAAATAATGTTGAAGAGCAAAAGAAAAAGGTCCTCCACCCAAAAATGACCATAACAAAAATGGTTTCTAATTTTTTCATTGTAGACTCACCTCTTAAAGTTTGTCAGTTAAGTTACTGGACAACCTGTATAAGTTTCTATATAGGTAACAAAAAAAAAAAAAAAAAGAAAATCAAAAACCTAGATGTACAGGTCAGGTACTAACATATGGGACATAAGTTTTGAAAAAAGAAGTTACAAATTTGATAAACGAAATAATAAAATTTTATTACCATTTTATTTTTCACTAAAAGATTAATTATGCATCTTTTGATAATATGAAAACGAATGTTCAAAACTGATAGTCGACCATGGCCCTATGGTACCTAATTGGGTTGAGACACTTCTCTAAAAATGCAAGCCTGCAATTAAGCAGGTAATAAAGCTCCCAAAAACCTGTCCCAGACGTCAATAATAGAAAATAAAAGAATGGAGGGCTTATAGAAGTGCTTAAAGTGGTTGAAAGACATGTTGGTACCTAAGAAAGAGGGAATAATGAACATACCCTTAATCTTTAGGATGATTTGTATAATACTATTTTTATTCTATTTTCGAAAATAGCGCTAGTTGCAGGGTTGGCAAAATAAAAAAGGCACCTAAAAACCACTGGCTTTTTGTGGGAAAACCACTATAGTTTTAAACAAAAAGCCACCACACAAAAATCCATACAAAAGTCCGGTAAACAAACTATTTTTAACGGAAATACATAATTTATTTAAAAAATAAAAATAAAACAGTACTTATTCTAGAATACTGAAATAACATAGATAATGATAATACCCAATAATTTTACAAGTTTGGGAACCCTCTGGATAAAGCTTCTTTTTGAAGTCATTCCAGACAAATCTATAAGTATTAAATATTGTCTACAAAAAGCAAATGTTGCAGGACAGCTATGGAGATGTAAAAAAATCTGTCGTTTTAATTAAATCTTTTTTATTAAATAATTAAATTTAGATTTGACAGTTTGCCACCACTTACTATATGGTCGAATACTGTTTAATACAGAAGTTTCAAACAATGATTTTGAAATACAGTTCAGTGTCTTTTATTCGTAACAGCAGGTAACTTTGTATGAAATCAGTAAATTATTGATTGATTTGACATTAAAATTTGAGGAGAGGACAGTCAAAAATTCAGAAAAAGACAAATATCCTTCAAAAACACAAAAAGCCAAAAATCCAGCTACCACTACACAAAGAGCCGGTTTTTGCCAACCCTGGCTAGTTGTTTCAGGCGTTTTGTCGAAATATGAGAATTCCATGAGTCACTATCGCTAGATATCAACCAGGTCAAAACAATGGGCTTCAGTCTCGGCCACTTTGTCAAATTTAAGACAGTGTTAAAGCGACTGAGACAGCCTGAATGCACCCAATGTAAAAAATATTGTAAGATATCTTTTTTCTTCTCAAAATTTCATCACCTTAGATAAATATGGTCCAAGCTGCATACCATGACTAGGAAATTATTTTACGTTATTTTGAAAGTAAATGTCTCATTGTTAGTCCCAGGGCCAGTAATGAAATTGACTTTATGGATAATAAAACTTTTAAAACTTTTTAGGGGGTTCCTTTTAATGAGGCTATAACGAATATTTATACCGCCATATATGGAAGCGGCGATTTAACCCAGCCTTTTAAATGTTTCGGGTGCCGGACTGGGCAAATGCTTAACTTTTTTGTCGGACGTTTACCCCAATGTTTTACATGCAATTTTTTAACATTTTGCCAAAAATCGCAAGGGTTACAATCATGAAACCATAAGGCTTAAACACATGTTTTGGGTATTGGACTAGGCGGGATTCGTAACTGTAACCCTTACGATTTTCGACACAATGTTTAAAAATTGCATGTAAAACATAGTGGTTGGTTGGTTTGGGGCGGGGTTGGTCATTCGACTACTGCAGTCTATTGGCTTATTGTGCACCCCTCCTTGTTACAAAAGTCCACTGCCCTTTATCAGGTTTAGTAGATTTTGCGAGAGCGGGTTCCGCTATGTATGTTCCCAAATAGACTGTGTCTTTTGCGTGTCAGTGCAATGCAGTTGTATATTAAGTGTGAGGCTGTTTCCTCCTCTTCCCCGCAAAGCCTGCATGTTATGGGTCCATTGTAACTGCCCACTTTTGCAAGTGTTTCCTTAGACGACAGTGTCCTGCCAGAAGTCCTACTATTTGTCTTAGCTGAGTGCGCTCCAGCTGGAGGACCGCAGTTTTTAGTTCCTTGGAAGAATCGCCCAGTGTCTCCTTCGCATGTCTTTGGCCAGGTGATGTATGCCAACGAGCAAGATGTTGTTGTTGTTGGGATCATCTGCTTATCATTGTTTTCGTCACCTTTTCACCTTTTTTGGACAGTCCGAGTATTGGCTCTGGACCGTTGAACCTTCTAGACGACCCAGCTCTTGCTAGTTCATCGGCTTTTTCATTGCCTTCTATTCCCGAGTGTCCAGGAACCCACAGAAGTTCTATCCTGTTGTTCCTGGCGGCGAGCTCTTTGATACTATTCAGGCACTCCATCGTGATTTTGGATGTTATACGATCATCCAAGGCCTTTAGAAGCATCCTGGCTGTCTGAGAGAATGTGAATGATGTGGTTGTGATACCCTTTTCTCATATTCTCTTGAACGCATCCTAGAATATCATATATTTCTGCCTGGTATACAGTGGCATATCTCCCTAATGGGAGGCTAAAAGACGCTTTGGGCCTTGCCACAAATACAACAGCACCTACTCCATCATCCGTCTTTGAGCCATTGGTGTACCAAAGCAAGCCTCTGTCAAGTGATGGAGGTGTTCCATTTGTCCATGTCAGGGTTACAGCTGACCTTATATGGTTTTTCGAAGTTGTAGAACCCAGTCATGTGGTCTGATCTCACGTTCAAGGGCTGTAGGTCGATAATTCCCGTTACCCTAGTGTGACCGTGTCATCCAGAGTGTTGTTTCCACGTCCCAGTATTTATTATTTTATAGGCGCTGATTTATAGCCTCCGTCTTGATAAAAATATCGAAGGGGGCGTTAGGCCCAGGATTATTTCCATAGCCATAGAATGTGTACTTTTAGGGCACCGGTAATACACAGGCAAGCCAGTCTCTGTAGACGATTAAGCCTCGTGACTGTCGTTATTTGCTGTGTTTTTGTCCACCATACGATTGCGCCGTAGGTGACTATTGGCCTGATGACTGTGATATACAACCAAAGCATCATATTTGGTTTAAGTCCCCAGGTTTTCCAATCATGCTCCTGCATCTCATGAGGCTCATTTTGGCTTTGTTCAGATTCTTTGTTATCTGTTGATTCCATGTTAATTTAGTGTCCAGGATTCGACCCAGGTATTTCACCTCCTTAACAGTTTTTATCCGTTCGCCGAAGATTTTTAGGTTGTCATAATTCCCTACATTTCTTCGCTTTGTGAACGGCAGGATAACGGATTGGAAACATTGTGGTAAACTTGTCCGACAAATAAAATGACTTGTTTGCCCAGTCCGACACCCGAGACTTTTGACAGGCTGGATTAAAGCGCCACTTAACCCCCTAAAAGGGTTTTAAGTGTTATTATCATGAAGCCAATTTCATAACCGGCCCAAAGACTATGTGACTCATATTAAAAGAGGTCATTTTAAACTATGTATTCTTACCTAGAAGAGAGAGAGAAAATAAACAAGATGGTTATTTGAAAAATAAATTTTAGTTACTTTCGATTAAACTGGAAGTCGTAAAATAAAATTTAGTGCTAAATGCCTTAAATTTAAATAAGCCAATAAAATTTAAGATATTTGACAGATCGGTTCTGCATTTACGCACATGGAATGCATATTTAAATTTTTATTTATTACAATTGATGGGACATTTTAGAGGTTTTTCAAAAACGTCTATTGTAAATAATTCAACGATCTAGATATTCTATGAATAAAGCAGCAAAAAAAAGAGGAAAGTTCGGAGTTCTTCAGATGGACTGTAAAAGGAGGCATGTGAGTGGATATTTCTGTAAGTAATTAAATATTATTTTTCAATTCCATTTGTTACAAATATAAAGGACTTAAGGAAATAATTTTAAATTTCCTCAGCTTTGAGAGGCAGTTAAATTAAACGCGCTTATTACGTGAGGCATTTAGGGGAAAGGATTCTACTTGAATCTTATCAAATCTTACGTGAGGGGGTAAAATGGTAGCTTTTACATTCCCATAAATGTCATGTAAGATTGAGGGATGGGGGTTGAAGCAAATCTTACTAGGGGGAGAGGGCCTCATGTAATTTATAAACGCCCCCTTATGCTTGCAGTAAATTAGATTTTAAATAGCTGGAGTTTTTATAAAGTTAATTTATTCACAAGATGCAGTTTTTTTTTTGTATTTTGGAATTTCAGGTACATTAGCTTTGTTCGCGGTTTGATTCTGAACCGGTTCTGGGACTATTCGCATGCGCAGTGAAAAAGCAGCGTTCGCGGTTAGTAAAATCCTGAATTTTTAGTAACAGTTCTGTGTTCGCGGGTTACAATGGAATCAGTTCGTTACCGGTTCGTAACCTGATTAGCAGTCCTGGGATTTTAGTTGGAACTAAAAGTTCAGTTCGGAATTTCATGCGCATTGTCGACATGGTCAGCTGTTTTTGTTTTTGTGGTACAAAAATAAACCGTTGACCTGACCTGTTGAATATTTTTTTATATTTTTGTGATTCGGAGCGTATATAAACAAAGGATTTTTAATTGTATTCCGAATAAATGTATGTATGCAATAAAATAAATAAATATTTAATTAAAAAATATAGACAATATTACAAGATTTTACCATTTCTTGTTGTTTGAATTTTATCTTTAGTTTAATACACATACTTATGTTAAAAACGAGAGGAGGCAGGGAATCCCTCGCCCTCCGCCTAGAGACCTCGAGTGGCTTTCGACAGTATAACAATTTACCTTTTTGTTTAAATTTTTTTTTGTGTAGTATTCAATTTAACCATGAAAAATCCTAACCAAAGGCTAGGTTAGAATACATCCTCAGCTGTATAGAAAATCGTTCGCAGTAAATAAAAATTCCGAACTAATAAATAACTAGACATGCGCTTTAAAATAATTCTAAACCAGTTCGGTTCTGGTTCAGAATCGGTTCATTACTAGACCCGCGAACAAAGCTATTCTGAAAATTCTTTACTTACTACTACCGTTTTTTTTAAATTTAAATAGCACATTTCTCATAATATAAACTAATAAATACTATTTTCATACTATCCGAATCACTAAATATAAAGGGGTTAAATACAAAATAAAATAGTGGTGCCCTTATTTCAAATGTTTGGAAATTTCCTATTTTCTGTCTCGAAAAATACATAAAAACTTAAGTTACGAAATGTATGTGATTTATTAAATAAAGTAGGATATATCACTGTGAAAGTTTTGGTTTCCACAGCCTACCGGGCAACAATAATAGAAATAATGGCCGTACTTGGTTCTCTTTGAAAGTGATTTGTAGCCACCATCTTAAAAATAAACACTATGTTGTGATATTCTAGGTTAGTAAAAAGTACCACAACTCTTTTCTTAAAAAAAATAAGTAAAGCTATATTTAAAGTTGTTTTGGGAATGTGATATTGACACTGTTGCCAGATTTCCTAGTTTTGCACGTAGTTTTTTGTTGTTTTAAATAGAGTATAAAAATTTGGTGTTGTCATATCTCGGCAACTAGAAAGGATTGAAATTTCAAAATTTGGAATCTTACCAAAGTTGACATAGCCATTTCATTTCAGTAGAAGTAAACATTGCATTTCATTTAAAATTTTAGTCATGTTACGTATAGCGCAAAAGCGGGAAATTTGGAATTAATGCCGACATCACTGTCCAATTCTACTTGTCCAAACACCTCCAGATACCGAATTTTATAAACACAGTTTAAATGGTTTTGGAGATATTTGGGCTGTATAAAATGTGGTGTTACCATGTCGTAGCAACTATACAGGGTGATTCAAAAATCGATCACGAAACTTAAGGGGTGATTCTACTTGACAAAATAAGGGTAGAGCTTCTTATAATTTTTTTCAAAATGTCATTCGTTTTCGAGTTACAAGCCGTCAAAGTTTAATTTTTATTTTGGTTTTTTCGCCATATTGCATTTATTTTTTAAACAATCCAGTTGATATTTGGCACACAAATCGAGCTTTGCTGATTCTAAAATTTTAAGACAAAAGTACTTTTTTAAATACCGCCAGAGGGCACTTTACCTAAAACTTAAAATTTATTTACATCATAACTTTTTATTTTGACAGATATCGCAAAGCTGGGGGCGCCATTTTATAGACAATCAAAAACCTAAAAATAAGGACCTCTTTATTAAATTCGATAAACCTCGCCGTTTAGGCACCAATAGACATCAAAGTTTTCATTATCAAATTACCTACATACATACAGGGTGTCCAGTAACTTTATGAGATGATTAGGATAAAAACAAATGGATAATTCTATTTAAAAAAAAAATATGTTGTCAGGCACAAAACTGGAAAATCAGGAACAGTGCCGATATTACTATCAAATACCAAATGGTGCAAATGCAATTTAAGCGGTTTTAAAAGATATTTGAAAATTGCAGTACCTACTGCTACATCTACTAACGACACTAAAATTTTAAATACAAGTGTGCCTACGTAAGTTGGCGTCATGTAAAAACTTTTGTATTATTAATTTTACAAAAAAAAGTTATTCTTTATAAAAAAACTCTGCATAGTCCAAAACCTTAAATACAATCATCAGATATCAAATTGTGCCAGTCATCTACGAGGTTTGGCCAAAAGTGTAATTTTTGCTCAAGAGTAAAGTACCTGTATTTTTGCTAATATCGCAAATTGTTGGTAAGAAAAGATGTTTAGAATTAAAAATTACTTCTTAAAACGCAATTTTGTGTAAAATTTAGTGACATTAAAATAAGAAGAATTTAAATGCACTAATGTACAAACTTAAATTTTTTCAAATTTAGCAATTTTTTCTAAATAAGCAAAATTACATATTTGAAAGTAGTTTTAAATTCCAAACATCTTTTCCTTATAACAATTTTCAGCATTAGCAAAAATACAGGTACTTTACTCCTGAGCAAAATTATATTTTTGGCCACACCTCGTAGATGACCGACACAATGTAATAACTGATGATTGTATTTTAGGTTTTGGACCATGCAGAATTTTTTATATAAAAATACCTTTTTGTACAATTTAAAATAAAAAAGTTTCCCTTGTGACGCCAACTTACGTAGACAGACTGTATATTTTGGTAAAGAATTCAAAAATAGAAAAAAACTGAACAGGTGTAGATCATCCAAAACCACAGCAATGTAGATTGAATAAAAAATGTTTTTTTGTTTGTTTTAACATACCTTGTATTGTTTATTTAGGACATAAAACGTTTTAAGGAGGGAGATATCTCTAAAATGTTATTTTTTTCATAATATGTTAGTATAGTCCCTTAAGAATTGACTTTTTATGTATCTATTCAAACTTTAAACGCGTTTTTCTCAAAACCATATTTTCAAATTGGCGGGCACAATAACTCAAAAGTTATTGACCGATCTTTCTGAAGTTTTGCAAACATCTTTTTAACAACAGTACCTACAAAATTCACATTTTTTTTGATAAAATATATTTTTTTCAAAGCAAAAGTGATGAAAAAATTAAGGGATGCCGTAGCACGTTAAATGAGCTAAAACGCGATTCGCTGCCGTTTTTAAATATTTGTTTGAGAAAAAAGTTGTATATTGAAAAGTTTCTTAAAATGATCCAAAGATTATAGGAAAGTTGGTTATTTTTACGGTTATGTAATTTTGGGAAATTTAATGTGTTAATTATTACCATTACCAAAAATCAATTAACTTTCCGATAATCTTTGGATCATTTTAAGAAACTTTTCTATGTACAACTCTTTCTCAAAACAAATATTTAAAAAACGGCAGCGAATCGCGTTTTAGCTAATTAAACGTGCTACGGCATCCTCTTAAGCCAAAAAGTCGTTTTATTTTTTCAGGCGTTGTATTCCGCGCATTTCTGTTTTAGTTTTTTATTTTTTAATCACGAGAACCGATGCTAGAGTTCCCGCCGATTAAGAAGTCTCTCTCCGACCTTGGTAGAATTTAGCGAACAGCGCCATTTTGAATAATTAAATTTAAAAAAATCCTATATATAACAACTCTTTTATTTAAAAAGAATCAATGAAAATTTAAACATTTACAGGTATCTTCCCCCTTAAGTGATAAGTATTCACAAATTCTTAAGTACTTAGAAAAACACAAAATTTTGCATGACAGGCAGTATGGATTTCGCCACAAAGATCTACAGCAGATCTTCTTTCCTTCGTATCACACTGTTGGAATAAGTCTCTTGAGTTTCTAGGTGAGTCCCAGATCGTTGCTCTTGATATATCCAAAACTTTTGACCAGGTCTGGCATGCCGCACTTCTTAATAAACTTCCCTCCTATGGTCTTACAACTAAACTCTGTACTTGGCTCTCTAGTTATCTATCTTATCGTCGTATATCAGTTATTGTGGATGGTCATTCTTCAAGCTTTCACAAAGTAAATGCTGGAGTCCCTCAGGGCTCAGTTCTGGCACCAACATTGTTTTTTCTTCACATCAACGACCTTCTCTCGTCCACAACTAATTCCATTCATAGTTTCGCCGACGATAGTACCCTTCACTCCAGTTTTCAGGTTCCTAAACCCATCACTAAACCTGACTTGGAAAACAAACGCAGAGCGATGCAGATATCTCTTTCGCAGGATCTTAATTTAATATTGGATTGGGGCGCTAAAAATCTCGTCCATTTTAATGCATCCAAAACACAATCATGTTCCTTTTCGCGAAAAGAGTCATCAAATACTCATCCTCTATTTATGAGCGGCCAAGTTTTACAGAGCAAAGACACCTTCAATCTTGTGGGAGTCACATTTGAAAGTAACCTTAACTGGCATAAACACATTGTATATATAGCAACGGCAGCTTCAAAAAGCTTGGATTTCTTTTTGAGCCAAAAGTATCTTTGGCCGCTCTACGTGAAGTACGAGAAACAATTTTTAATTCAAGATACTAGTCTATTATGCAGTTTTTACTTAAAATATTCCGAATAAAAACGGTTCAGTTCATCTAGGGTCAATTAAAACTTTATTATTATTATTATTTTATAAGACAATGGGCTGTATGATTAAAAAGAAGCAAATGCTTTTGCTTATAAGTAGAATAAAAGTTATTGATCATAATATAGAAATAAAGAAGGATTTACTTCAAACGTATGAGCATTTGCTTACAAGTGCGAGTATTTACTTAAAGAAAAATTCTGCTGCTATTCAGTAGCTTCAATTTTCTATAAGGCCCATTAATAAAAAGTGTCATTCTTGTGCTCCCATTTACAGTTCATATTCAGAAGCTTAGAACTTTTTACATTTTTTGCTTCTTTATTCCTAAAGTGTTTAATTTGGGACACCTTAGGGGATGCCGTAGCACGTTAAACGAGCTAAAACGCGATTCGCTGCCGTTTTTAAATATTTGTTTTGGAAAAAGTTGTATATAGAAATGTTTTTAAAACGATCCAAAGATTATCGGAGAGTTAGTTATTTTTACGGTTTTGTAATTTTGGGAAATTTAATGTGTTAATTATTACCATTACCAAAAATCAATTAACTTTCCGATAATCTTTGGATCATTTTAAGAAACTTTTCTATGTACAACTTTTCTCAAAACAAATATCTAAAAAACGGCAGCGAACCGCGTTTTAGCTCATTTAACGTGCTACGGCATCCTCTTGGGAAAATCGCAAATTTATATTAATGTTTTGTTGTGATAATTCGTAATATAAAGATGTGAGTACACTATAACATTTAGTTAAAAATGGTAATTTTGTTCACTATAAACAGTGGCGTGGCTAGGGCAGCAGGGGCCCTGGGGCAAAAAAATAATAAATTGGGGCCCCTAAAAATTTGAAGAGCAAAAAAAGGTCCTTCCCTTTCAAAGTCGGTCTATATGTTGTTCAGTGCCGGAGATATACAATTTATTGTATTAGTAGAACAACCATTTACACAACAGTTTTTAATTATTATTAAGTTGTAAATTCTTTTACTTTAAATAAAAAACATTTGGAATTACATCTTTCAACAAATATCACTTCCAAAACAATGCAAAATGAAATGCGCAAATTCTAGACGCCACTGGATTGATATTCAGCTTTGATTTTTACCCAGTCTTGCCAACTTTTCTCCGAGAAGTGCCCTTCCTTGCGTCCCCGACTTCGAACCGCCCAAAAGTTGAGGATATGTCGCAACCTTACAAATATAAACTAACCTTGCTTCCCTTTACTTTTCCTTCTCATTTATTTTTAGTATTCCTGTAGTGTACCGGACCCCTTTTTCAACCTCCAAGGGGCCCCCAAGCTCAGGCCTTGGGGCATGCCACACCTAGCCCCATAGTAGCGACGTTCTGACTATATATATTTAGGATAAAGTAAAAACATAAAAGCGTTTATTTTTTTAAATTTGGTCTTATAAACACCAAAGAATTTGACATTTGTCTATATATTTTACGTCGTTTACTTTTCCAATCTGTAAACCTGCAAAACACTTGCCTTTTCAAAACTAGAAGATAAAACTGTTCCGAAAAATGTCGTACCGTAGTCGAAATAACTTAAAATGGATGGGAAGGAGCAAGAAAAAAATGAGATGGACTAAGAAAAGCAAAACTTCCATCCATAATACCTTATCTAGTGAACAATTTTCTATTAATGTAAAAGATTTTGCAGGCTTTTAGCAACAGTTACATAAAGTACCAGAGCAACAAAATAAATAGTAGCAACAACCCATACATTTATTTGTGAAGAGCGGTGATAATGGAAAAAATGGAAGAAAATGTGACGTAAAAAGTAATATGTCGGAGTTCAGGTAACACACAGAAATGGTGGCTTAGTTTTAATTTTAGATACTTTTACTAAAAAGTTATGCTTCAGAGAAAGTATTGAAAATTGGAAGTCGACTAATTGAATATTAAAAATTGCATAAACTTTACCACCATTTTTACGGGTGAAAAAAGCATCTCTATTAGAGTTGGTCAAAAAAATTGACTATTTTTATTTTGATTTCTGACACTGAAATATTGGTTCCTTGGCACCTTCAGAGAATGCTTGGCAACAATGTGCTCTTCATTTTAATAGGAAGATCGGCCTTATTACAGTTTTGCATATTTCCCTCAGTCCCATAAAAAAATCATATTTCACTATTCGTTAATCATACAGCAAAACTCTAAAAGAGCTTTTGTAGAAAATTAACGCTATACAAAAAAGGTAGCTTATACTTTTTGATACATCCAACCATTTAAAAGATATTTAAAGTTTTAAGAAAAATAACTTTTGTTTTGAATTTTGTAACTTATTAAAAAATAATGATTGACTATAAAACCTACAAAAAAGGTCTCTTATACTTTTGTAAGTAAGTTACAAAATTCAAAGCAAAAAGTAAATTTTCTTCCTTGTTGCTTCGATTTTATTTTGGCAAATGCTAAATTCTATGTGCCAGATCTGGGCTATAGGGGTGGCATTTTTGAACAGTCGTATACGCTAGAGCAATGTCAAGGATCTTTTACCCCACGCAGACAATTTTGTAGAGCTGTGCGTTAAGTTAATTAACGAACATTCTTGAGAGGTATGGAAGCGGGTGGCCATAACTTGTAAACGGCAACACTGATTTTCGTTGCTTCCAATTTTCAATATTTTCACTTTCCCCAAACCTACTTTTTCCCCCAAAAAAAAATCAGACGTGGCTTGTAAAAGAAACACACTTTTGTAACCTACAGTTGTTGCAAACCTTTTTCTCACTTTTTCTACAGACCAATACAGCCGGTGATTTTGGACCAGAACTATATTCACCTGAAAAACCTAGTGATTAAGGCGGAAAGAAGAGTTTTTGAAAAGAGCTAGATTTTGTGTTCATATTAAGCATCCGCACAAGGTAAGAATCAGAATTATTTTTTTAATTATACAATTATAGATAGTGTTGCAAAAAAGCACGATTTCTTACAAAAATCTAATATTTTATTTTTTATCAATTTATGCTGATTTTTTCTTTAAATATGTCATGAAAAAATATGCAAAATTTAAACATGTTTTTTGAGAAATGACAACTGCTTCTAAAGAAAGAGTTTTGAAAAAAATACAAGTAAAATTTTAAGATGGCTGATCTCCTACATTTTTACTCGAATTGACCTAAAATTTTTGGAGAAAATTCTAGACATATGGAACAGGTGCGGCTAATCGAACTTGTCCACATTTTTAATTCCTATAACTTCGTTATTTTTCAACTCAAATAATCCAAAAATCGATTTGTAGGGTGAATTATGAAGTTTTTTTTTCTGTTATTGAGATTACACAAAACTATTTTAATAAAAACTATTAAAATAAAAATATTGACATAACTTACTTATGATTTAAGGGGAAACCCTGTATATTATACCTTCTTTAAAGAGATTTACAAAAATACCTCATTTGAAATATCTATCTTTAATAGTTTTGGAAATATTACCATTTAAATCTGAAAAATAATAGATATTATTTTTGCTATACCTACCTACGGCACTAAGCTTGACTGTAGATATAATGGAAATTATATCTAATAATATTCAGGGTTAAATTTTGTATTTTTGTAATGCTCTTGGATCATTTCCTTAGGATAAAAAAATAACAGTTAAGTATTTAAAATGTGGACAAGTTCAATTGGCCGCACTGCACTATATGAAGAAAGTAAAAAAGTTGATTTATTGGAATTTAATCCCATGTACTACTAGTCTTTCTACAGTTCACTTGAAGTGCATTAGTGACAGAGAATATAAACCTGAAAAAAGTACCCGGTACCATTAATTACTATAAAGTTGTTTCTCTTTTTCAGATTATCGTTATGTACCTGCAAGTCTTGGGCTTTCAAGCCAACCAGAAACTCATGCAGTACTCCTGGAACTACATGAACGACTCTTTAAGAACTGACGTATTTGTAAGGTAAGACAACACGACTGTGTACTTAAAGGAAATTCAATTCTGTACAAAAAAGCTCTCTTAGTAAATTTCCGTAGAACAAGCCGTTTTCTTGTAATCGCGCCTTAAACATTTTTTTTTTTAAATTTTGTCACTTATATTCTGGATTTTTTAAACTACCATAAATATCAGTATCTTTATAAAACAAATAATAATTCTTAAGGGAAGGTTTATGTTCTACAAAGAAGGTCTCTTAATATTTTTCGATAAATTCATTTCATTTCAATCTTAAAAGTTTTTTTAAGCGTTTCGTTCTTGAAATATCCATCATCCAAGTTCAAATTTAAACTTACCTCATTTTTACTATATTCTCCCTTTTCGCACACAATTCTTGACTTAAAGCTAAGTTGGCACACAATAGTTTATTTTCACCTTTTAAAGTGTCTTTTTTTCTACGTATTGTACATTATATTTGCATTAAATGCATAGCTTCACTTCCAATCGTTTTTAATGGCAACAGGCTGTGAGGGCACAGCGTATACAGGGTTGCAGCGGTTTTCGTGATGTTTCGCAATTTATTTGATAAAAGGTGTTACATATATAGTGCTCGCCAGTGTATATTTAAACTATGTATATCAATAACACTCTGTATATTACTTTAGATTGGATGCCAATTTAATTTAGTTTTTTGCTATAGAGTTATACAGAATCAGCTAAATAACATAACACATAGGCAATGTAAAGAAAAGAGACAATCTAACGTGAATATCTGCATGTAAACACATCTGATTGGATTAGTCACATACATCCTTTTATGTTGCTTTATTCGACGATATCCCAATACCTACCTGCTTAACCAGTATATATTTTTTGCAGATATCAGCCTGAGACTGTCGCCTGTGCCTGTATCTACCTCACATCTAGAAAACTGAAGTTGCCATTACCCAAAACCCCCACTGGTACACCATATTTGGAGCCACAGAAAAATCAATTCGTGATATTTGTGTGAGGATATTGAAGTTGTATAACCGACCAAAGGTAATGAGAAATTAAATTTATGTATGTATAAGGTTATTAATAATTTCACAATACGATTTATTCAAAGAAACTAATTAAACACCTCAAAATGTTAAATTTACTTAAGTCTTTTTTTGTTGCAGCCCAACATTGAAGATCTAGAAAAGCAAGTAGAGGTACTCTGCGAAAAATACAAAGAACTTAGAGCGAAAGCTAAAGGAGTCAGTGGGAACAATTCGCCCAGCAACGACAGCCAGAATGCTCAGAAAACTTCTGCGCATAATGCGTGGGGCGGCTTTATAAGGTGAGTTTAAGCTCTGTATTTATGAGAGTGAATCAAAGAGAAACAAAACTATTTTGCGTCAAAAAATACTTTTAAATTACAGCCATTTTTTGTTGTTAATACGGTTAAAAACATTTTAAAAACATTACATTTTCTTGTTAAAAGGTGACGTCATGTACGTCGCGTATTTAACCGTGTTTAAAAACATCCCGGACAATGGTTAAGAAACAATATAGTTATCTCTGTCGGGCGGGCGTATGTATCGTACTCATTAAAAACGTTGTTTCGGTCATTTCCTGTAAACTTTTACATGGCAAGTGAAAAATGTTTATATTGGGTGTAAACTAAAGTACATAATATTAACCCCATCTATCTATCTCTTTATTTTATGGCTCTGAAACTAAGTCAATTCGCCAGTTCTCCCGTTCCGGTCATATAAGCTATTGCTTATAAGCTTTCCCGGCTTTCTCCGTGGAAAATTTGGATAATCGAGGTCAGAAACTCCCAGACTTTCCTAGCATATGAATAAGAAACACTTCTAACAATCAACATCAGCGATGAACTTCTGAACATGCATAAATTGTGGCTGTCAAGCCAAGAGCTGCTACTAGTATCGCGCATAACCGTCACTTTCACCACTGACGCTTTTCCGAAAGGCATGCGCACCTCCTCGACCATACGAAGACACCATGTGTTCAACACCAAAACGTAAAAACCTCAGGCTTTAGGAAGCTTCGCTCAAAGCTCTTAGCCCTAGAAGAAAGAAGCCCCAATTTAGCGTGAATCTTTTCTTGATCCCCAAGGGTACAGCAACGCTCGTACGACGCCTTCAGCCGCCTACGCGGGAAGTCTATGTAGATTTCTACGTAAACGTAAACCGCACTACTCGGAAGACCGCGAAAAGAGTGATATTAAGCCTAAAAAATAAAAATCATAGTCATAACCTAAAAATTTATTGGGCTGTGCGCAACGGTTTAAAAACCTACATTTTTCTTCATTCTCATACTTATATTGTCATTTTCGAATACGGTTTGAACCACTGAGACGAATACAGTTAGTAAGAAAATTTGACTTACAACGTATTAACTATAACGTTAATAGCCCCATTATACACTAATTTTTTCATGTATCCCCACATACAGGGTGTCCACTAATTGAAGGGCAAATTGTATATTAACTTTTATTAAAATTAAACTTAAATAACTTTTAATCCATACTAATACTATGATAGGTTTACATCTGACATTTATTGCATGATATTTATGTCAGACAGAAATTCTGGTTAATGTAAACAATAAAAACTTCTGTCAGACATACATTTTTGACCGTTTACATTAGCTAGAATTTCTGTCTGACATAAATATCATGCGATAAATGTCAGATGTAAACCTACCATTATAAGTAGGTAACGTTTGTAACTTTGTTTGTTTGTTTGTAGCCGCTAATATTGGGAAATACTGAACCGATCATGAAAATTTTTTCAGTATCAGAAAGCTACACTATTCAGGAGTATTATAGGCTATATTTTATTATGATTAAAGAAAACGTTCAGAAAAAAATAATGGCGTATGCATATCAATTTAGCAGATAAAATTGGAGAATAAAACAGATACAATAAGCCCTTTAATTTATTGGACAGGGTGGCGTTTTTTCGTTTTCCTTGTAGTGTGTTATGAAAACTAAAAGAGATAAAACAAATCAGATTGCACAATCTCGATTTTGATTTTGAAACAAATTCAAAAATTTTTGGGATTTCTATGTAGAATTCAGTGACGTACCTATGTCTTTTCCATTAATTTTTTTAGGTTATGACAGGAAGTTGTTTTTTTAAAGAAATTTTTAATAGTGTAACCCTTATATACCGAGTTTAATAACAATATTCTAAATGTATTAAAAATTAATAAATAATAATAAATTACAAATATTTTTTTACTATTAACCTAGGTATATTTGATTAAATTCCATCATTTTGGCATAATGAATCTTTGTTTTCTCTGAACAATTAAGTGGTGGACACCCTCTATAAATCAAAATATTTAAAACCCTATTTTTTTGTGGACAACTTATAATATCCTATTTCTTTTATTTATTTAGTCGGTCCGGTAGCCATATGCCTCCTCCAGTCAATGAAAAGAGATCTAGGTCGAGGTCGGAAACGAGGTCCCCCGACAGGAGGCATCACAAAAATCCAAGAAGCACAGATCAAGAACCCGCTCGCCTAGTAGGAACCACAAAAAGAGTCACAAGAGAAAAAGCTATTCCAGATCGAGGAGTAATTCGCCACACAAATCGAGAAAAACAAGGTAAATTTTATTTTTAAAAGTGCTTCTATTTTAAGCGACTTTAAAAACGAGGAGCTTTTCAATTCGTCATGAATGTTTTTTTTTTTGTATGTTACGCGATTTCTCCGGCGTTTATAGACCGATTTAAAAATTATTATTTTTTATTTAAACGAGTGCACTTTTGCGGTGGTTCCATAAAAACATTAAGTCAGGATCGCAAGAGGGAAATGTACTAAACCTATTTTCTCTCTGCCGTACGTTGTTCGTGCGACAAAGCTGTAACAGCGCCGCCTATTGGTGTAACGTTAAATAAATAATTTAATAATACGAGGGCAATTTACAAATTGCTTTTACATCCTTTAACAAAGTTTATTAACTGAAAGAGAGACTACAGTAAAAATCACAGGAACCTGTAATTTGATTAAGTCACATTGGGGAGGTCATGATTATATTTATTTATATATATATAATCAAGTGTTTATTACAATGACCATATTCTTCAATACAGTAATTTTTTGCTATATATTTTTGAAAACTGTATATTAATTTTTTTACTTTTCAGAGACAGAAAGAGATCCAGATCAACCAGTAACGACCGCGACAGCAAGAATGATCGCTACATTGATAGGCACGATGATAAGTATGACAAAGACAGAAAATACAAGGACGATCGGGAAAGCAAGCATAGAGATGATAGGGACAGAGATAGCAGATACGATAAATACGATGACAAAAAGGATAGGGACTCGAAAAAATACGACAGAGACGACAAATATAGGGATAGAGATTATAAGGACAGAGATGATAAATACAGGGACAGAGACGAAAAATATTCGTCGAGAGAGCACAAGAAGTCGAAGTACAGGGACGAGGAAAGGTCGGAGAGTAGGTCGAAAGATAGGCGGAGAAGGAGCTAGAAAAGAATAGAGGCGATTTTAGATGAGGCTGAAGAGCTTTTTATTTGTTACGATATCGTTTTTAAGCCAGATGTATATATTTTTCGTTAGAGCAATTATGTATAAAAAAGAAATGTGTACAAAGTCTTTTTAGAATAAATTATATTTTCTTGACAAATTGAAGCTTTTTTTTAATATTGTAAAAAACTTATACAGTTATACTTTAATTTTTGTAATCGTAGAAATAATACAAACATAAAAAAATCTTGTAAAATATTGTCTGATATCCTCTTAATACTAATAACAAAAAAAAACAGAAAAATGTTAATCAACAACTTTTATTTATTTAGCTTTCTTACATTAGTTAAAAAATAAAACTATACAAGTTTTAGAACAGCTTAAGAAAAAATCGACAAAAATTAACGCAGGTACTACTTTCAGTGTTTGTTTTTTAACTCTGCACCAGGTAGCATTATTATATTCGCAATGTCTTCACAAAAAAACTATTTAAAAAGAAAATTTAGGTTATGTTTCAGTAGATTCCAAACGTAAGTTAAGTACACGCTACCTGTGCACTATCTAAAAAAATGTCAATTTTTTCTTAAAAATAATTAAGAAATATATTCTATAAAATACGATCTCAGCGCGCATTTCTTGTAGAAATGTGTATAAAATGATTTTCTTACATTTTTCACGAAACAAAACAGTCTTTTCTGAATCGAAAATAAAAAAACAAACAGCAGTACCGTCCTAGCGCCGCTCAGAGAAACAAAAACGAACCTATCCACGAAATTATATCAAAAACAACCCCGATCGTAGGCTTTACAAACATAATCTAAAACAGAACGACAAAAAAACACAAAATCTGAGTCATAAGAATAAAACTCTGTCGGCGGTAGCACGGCTAACAAAAAAATAAATTAACGAACAAAAATTATTCCTAGGGTATCATTTACCCTTAATCTGGCTATTCGAAGGGTAAATAGAGCTTTAAAAACGTTATAAGCAATATTTCAGTGTAATAATTTTTGATCGGACCCCGTAAGAGCGATACATTTGAACTACCGACCTTACGAGGTGCGCTCAAAAAGTGAGATCAGTCAAATTCTGCCAAACAGTCCTCGGGGAGTGTTTAAAAACATCTTTACTGCCCTATTTACCTTGCGACTAACCTTACACGGCTTTATGTCCTAATAAAAAATGGATTTTGGAAAAATGTATCTCCAGCGCCCAAATTTCTGATATTTGGACTTGAAAAGGTAGGGATTCGGGTAAATCTATTGGGTAGGATCGGTCTTGTGGGAACGGTCAAATCTCTAAATGGCATTAAGCTTGTTCTTAGCGCGGGAAAGCCTATGAAAAGTCAGTTAAAAAATACATTAGCAAATTTGAAGTGATGAAAATCATCCCTTCTCAAAAATATTGTTAGACTTGAACCACAACGTTTGATGTAGTAGTAAACAATACCAAGTTTCACTACCACAGCACAATGCTAAATTTTTGGTCATAGACTTGGATACTCGCTTGAATTTAAGTATTGTATCAATGGACGCCCGCTAGAGTAACCCAAATAAGCCTATGATCAAAAATTAACCATGTTTTTGTATATACAAAGTGTCCGGAAAGGTGAGGTCAAATAAAAGGGGTGATAGCGCTTTGTAGAGGAAGTCAGACTAAAAAAACTTATTTTAATTATTACTTTAAAACTGTTGCAATAGTACCAATGAGATTTGGGCAACTAAATATCCCTATACCAATGCTTCCATAGGTAAACGGCTGCTCAGTCGGGATTATACAGGGTGAGACAAGTTTTTTTAAATGTTTTGACCGTTTGATTTCTTTATTTTTTCCTACAAAAAGAGGCTCTTTAAATTTATAATACAAATAAAGACTGCTTGTTATAATTTTACGATATTTTAATAATTTTCTCAACAAACTGGACTTTTATATTACTTAGAAAATGCTGGTTCTCTGGCTTAAAAATGCGATTTTATAAAAAACTGCCCAAGATGTCGATTCAAATAAGGTATACCTGTTTTCTACAAAAATGATGAAGGAATCAAAAGGTCAAAGCAAAATGTAAAATTTGTCACCTGTGTTAAAAATGCTTACATTAAATGGAAAAAAAATCGTCCTACCTTTTATAATTTCGTCTTACTGAACAGCCGCTTATCTACGAAAAGAAGCATTAGTATAAGGTTATTTAGTTGCCCAAACATCATTGGTACTGTCGCAACAATTCCAAAATTATAACTGAAATAAGTTTTTTATACCAACTTTGAAGGTCAATATCTCCCTAACGAAGCGCGATATAACTTTTTTTTATATGAAGTACTTACATTATTTTGGCTCACTTTATCACCCCTATAATTTTTGACCTCACCTTCCCGAACACCCTGTATAGTCAAAACTACAACTGTCTCTGATTAAGTCGATGCCACCGAAAAGTAAAATTGCCACCTTATACAATCTTATTAGACTAGAACAAAAACTTGTTTTATTAGTTATTCATACATGAAAAAGCCGCTAACTTCATCAGGGATTTCCGTCTCACTCTTTTTGAATGGATGGAGCTCTAACACCCCCACAGACGCTCAGGTCTACCCACGGTCTACCTGATCGAAAGAACTGTACAGTTTTTTATTCAGGTAGACCTGAGTGTGTGTGGGCAAAACTGTACAGTTTTTTTAACCGGAGTAAAATCAAAAATATCCTATTTGTACCCGCCACAGACACTCAGGTCGACCGTAGAGGTTGTAAAGTGTTTTTAACCTGTTTATTTTAAAAGGCGACTGAAGCCGGCATCCTTTGTGAACTTGAGCGTGAACTGGTTTATTTGTAATTGAAAAAATACGTAGTAATTGATTATGGCAACAGAATTATTTAAACAATGCAAAACATTTTTGTTTTTTTTTATTTTTAAAAGAATAAACTATAGGTAAACTCCATTTAATAACTTAATGATTATAAATATAATTTAAATGTCATAAAAATTACTAAAATTAAATAAATGTAATATTCAAGGTGTCCCATTAAATAAAAGCTTGTGTGTATGACTATGGTTACCATAAATTCTTTAGTCAAATTAAAATGAGACAAATAACTTTGTTTTCTCATTCAAGCATTTATTGATATTTCGACTGCTTGCTACATTTTCAAACCGAAAATGTATCTTGTTATATAATATATATATATATATATATATATATATATATATATATATATATATATATATATATATATATATATATATGTCGTAGGTCAAAAACGTACTATTAAATACCGAGTTATACCTTTCTAGTAAGAAGATAGTTATCTACAAGTCCCCTATTTACACTTTTTTTCTATTTCAAATATTAACTGAGCTACGGAAAAAAAAGTGGACAAAACGGTTTTTGGAAACATCTAGTAAGCCATGATTAGTTTGAAAGAAATAAAAAGCGATTTAAACTAAGCAATAAAAATACAGTTCTTTTCCCATTTAACCATCTCTGTAGCGCAGCGGTTTTCAAGATCACTGTACTAAACATCGAAAATAGTATACCCTGTATAATACATTTTATCAAAGAAGGAAAGTATTTAAAGGCCTCAATAAGAAATATTTTATTCTTAAAAAAAAATCATAAAAAAAACAATAAAATAAAACTATTTACATACATTGTGGCACAGCAATACCGTATTTGTCATTTAACCAAAACATTTATTTAAATTATATAATTTTTGATTATTATATCCTTTACCTGCTAAACTTTATTATTCATTAAAAGAAATCTGTTTACGGCCGACCGAAGAAAAAAACTGTGCAGTTAAAACTGTACAGTTATACCTGATTGCCCCACACACTCTCAGCTCTCAGGTCTACCTGAATAAAAAATTGTACAGGTCTACCGTGGGTACACCTGAGCGTCTGTGGGCAGCGTTAGAGGGAGAGAAAGAGTGAGAAAGGGGGAAAGACTTATTGCAGTCGTTATACAGGGTGATCATTCTTAAGTCGGCACTATTGCTAACTTCCTTGGAAATACGAGGTCGGTTAAATAAGTAAAATTGTAGTACATTTTCCGCTGATTAACGTGCTTCTAACCGAAAAACAATTGAACATCGAGTTTTCGATTTATTGTAAAAAATTGAGTTTCTTTTTAAATGAAACACCCTGTACATTCCCTAGATATTCTTAGAAGTCTTCAACAAAAATATGTATCATTAGTATCCCCCAAACAGGAAAAATACTAAAAACTTAATTACAAAAACTCTGTTTCTAAAGTGATATTTTTTTAATTTGGTTCTTAAGAGGATGCCGTAGCACGTTAAATTGAGCTAAAACGCGATTCGCTGCCGTTTTTTAAATATTTGTTTTGAGAAAAAGTTGTACATAGAAAAGTTTCTTAAAATGATCCAAAGATTATCGGAAAGTTGTTTATTTTTACGGTTTGGTAATATTGGGAAATTTCATCTGTTAATTATTAACATTACCAAAAATCAATTAACTTTTCGATAATCTTTGGATCATTTTAAGAACTTTTATACACAACTTTTTCCAAAACAAAAATTTAAAAAACGGCAACGGCTGAGATATCTCTTTCGCAGGATCTTAATTTAATATTGGATTGGGGCGCCAAAAATCTCGTCCATTTTAATGTATCCAAAACACAGTCATGTTCCTTGTCGCGAAGAGTCATCAAATACTCATCCTCTACCTATGAGCGGCCAAGTTTTACAGAGCAAAGACACCTTCAATCTTGTGGGCGTCACATTTGAAAGTAACCTTAACTGGCATAAACACATTGTATCTATAGCCACGGCAAAAAAGCTTGGATTTCTCTTTCGAGCCAAAAAGCATTTTTCCGCTTCTAATTTATACACTTTATATGTGTCCCAAATCCGACCTCCCTTGGATTATTGTTCTCATATCTGGGGCATGGCGTCCCCCACAACCGTAAGCATTCTTGATTCTATTCAAAGAAGAGCTATTCGTCTCATTAATGATCCTTCACTTACAGAAAGGCTTCCCTCTCTTGCCCATCGTCGGGCTGTGGGGGATTATCGCTTTTTGTAGGTACTTCCATGGCTTCTGCTCTGAAGAATTGTCCAGTATAGTTCCCCCACTCACGGTTCCCAACAAAGAAACTCGTGGTTCCGCGCGTATGCATCCCTATACAGTCCAACTGGATAGGCCCCGAACTTCTTCCTTTGTTCGTTCTTTTATCCCTAGAGTTTCTAGATTGTGCAACCTGCTGCCCGCGGAGGTCTTTTCCTTCCCCCAAATCTTCAAGTATTTAAGTCCCGTGTCAAAAAACTCCCTCTGACCTCGCTTAAGACACCCACGGTACGCTAGTATTTAAGCTTTTAGCCTTCGGGGTTTGTCCATAGATTAAAAAAAAAACGGCAGCGAATCGCGTTTTAGTTAAATTTAACGTGCTACGGCATCCTCTTAATTCATTAAACAAAAAATAGTAAGTGAAACCGCTGCTCCAAATATCTGATTAAAAGAATTTAAACATTTAAATATTTAAAATACTTTTAAGAATATAAAATTTAAATGTAATATTTTTATACATATTTAGTGTCAGCCGATTTACTAGTTTATATGGGTCAATAGAGCTGAGGAACAAAGCGGTTCCATTGAGAAAAGTATTGGCGTGTAGTCAACAAGGACTATTCAATACAGATGCCACAACAATATAGAACATATCTACAATAGTTTTCAATGCTTCAATTAAAAAATTCCATCTTAAACACCAATTTATTAAATTTACTATAACAATAAGCAAAATTTAATGTATCGATATTTTTGTTAAATAGTAAATAATACAAAAATTAATTTGTTTCCAGTCTCCCGTCGGTGTAGAGCTCACTATTTTTTGTTAAATGCGAATTTAGTTAAAATATTGAAACAAACTGAAAAAGAAACAGTAGTTTAAAACCTACTAAAAGCAAATAAAAATTACATCCTAACTATATCGATATTAATGAAAAAAATAAATAAATAACAATATAAAATATATTTTCTTAACACTGATGACCACGGATGTATAAAAGAAATACCTGATTTGTCATTTTAAAACAGTAAAAACCTATTAATTCAGTTGAAATAAAGAAAAACATCTGTTGGTCTCTTTTCATAAATTGCACTCATTATAGCCTAATTTACACCGCGACGATGAATTATATACCAATTGAGGAGTTCCTTGCAAAAACCCCATATGTCAGCTGTAAGTTGATGGACTAGTTATTATGTTCCTTGCATTAAAACCACAGTAGTTAAAAATATAAGCGAGCAAACCCCATATGCCAGGAGCGATTTTCAGCAAAAAAACAAATGTCAGTGATCAAAGGTGTTTCTGAAACGAAGAAAACGGGGAAAAGGAAGTACACTGTAGATTTGCAGGAAAATGATATTAGTGGCGTTACTGATGAAAGCAAAATATTATTAGTACAAATGTTTCATAAAAATGTGTATTTTTCTTCTTTTTTTGGAAAATTTTGCTTAAGAGGATGCCGTATCAGTTAAATTAGCTAAAAAGCGATTCGCTGCCGTTTTTAAATATTTGTTTTGAGAAAAAGTTGTATTCATAGAAAAGTTTTTTAAAATGATCCAAAGATTATCGGAAAGTTAATTGATTTTTGGTAATGGTAATAATTAACACATTAAATTTCCCAAAATTACAAAACCGTAAAAATAACCAACTTTCCGATAATCTTTGGATCATTTTAGAGAAACTTTTCAATATACAACTTTTTTCTCAAACAAATATTTAAAGAAACGGCAGCAATCGCGTTTTGCTCATGTAACTGTGCTACGGCATCCCTTAGAGATATAAATTCCATTTCTTCCATTAAATTAATTAAAATATTCTGCAAAACACACGTCATGTCAAATTAAAAAATAACTATTTTTAAAAAACCAACAGAAATGAAACCTAATTTTTAGGGTAAAAAGCGTCCTTTAATCAAAAGAATAAATTACCAATATAAACATGTTGATAAGCCATGTATTGTTTAAACAAATAACTTCTTTTACTTTTCTTAAAAGTAAAACTTAATGACAAATGGGGTTTTTGCAAAAAGCCTCAATTAAGGTTTCTCTTTGGTACTGATAATCAAACTTAAGATACCAAATTTCACTACTTATGTGTTTACTTAAAAGAAAAAGTAGGAGTGGCGTCATTTAGACCTCAAACAAAAAGCTTCATCTACCCGGTGTAAACTATAGGCTAACGTCAAAAATCCAAAACAGGACACACATCCGAATGACCCGTTTTTTACCTTATCTAGAAAACTAATGATCTTACGAAAAAAAACTATATACAAAAAATATAATTCAATTCTTATCCCTAACAAAAAAAAATTAACACATAAACTAGAACCTCCTCCTCTTACCCTCGCACCTAAACCGCCGCCACCCATCGGGTTCCACGCCTCCAAATACTGGGCTTTCTGTCGCCCGTGGTCCTCAGCCACTCGCACGCTGAGCGGCAAGATGGCGTTCTCCAGCATTTTTCCGTCCAAGTTCGCGATGGCCGCCTGCGCCTCTTCGCCTCGGGAGTATCTTCAGAGAAAAAAAGAGTATACAAGGTGACCCAGAAATAAGACTACATTTTTATGCAGGTTTATTTGTCAAATTTACATTTTAGCAACAAAGGAAACTTCCTTATGTAGTAATGTTGGTTTTAGTTAGTTCTAGAAAATTTTAGGAGGTTGTTCCTTGTTTAAAATAAAGGGTATTGATTGTAAGACCCTTAAACATTAATTGATTTGATTAAGAATAACATTTTCTGGATTACTTTTCTTGTGGTATACAGGATGTCTCTAAAAGGTGCCAAAAAAAAATGCTACCACAAATTTCCGACGCTAAAATATGACGATCTAACAGGGTGGCAAAGTAATGGATGGTATTTATTTGGGTACACGCCAAAGTTAAATTGAAAGTACTAAAAAACCAAAAAAATTTAAAGAAGTAAAAAGATAATTAAAAATCGACGTTTCGGTGACTAATCTGCCACTGTTGTCAAGATAAGTTGAATAAAAATAGGTAATTTTCTGTGAAACCTGCGGCAACTCCGATTTTGACAAAATTTGGTATACGGGGGTTTTTTGGGGCGCTGATCGCAAATCTGATCTTCAGATTTCAGCATCAGACTTAAAATTTAAACTAATCCTATTTTCACAATATTCCCCCTTCTTTTGCACACAATTCTTGATTTAAAGCTAAAGTGTCACAAAATATTTGATTTTCACCTTTTAAAACGCCGTTTTCTACATTTTTAACTTTATTTTTGCATTAAATTGCGTTGCTTTTCTTTGATAATGCGGCAACCATACATACACATAGGGCTTCATGGCACACTGGGATTAAAATAAGTCAAAGTATAGCTATGCAATTTAATGCAAAAATAATGCGTAAAATACGTAAAAACCGAGGTTTTAAAAGGTGAAAATCAAATATTGTGTGCCACTTTAGCTTTAAATCAAGAATTGTGTGCAAAGAAGGGGGAATACAGTAAAAATAAGGTTAGTTCAAATACCAACTTTGATGATGGATATCTCGAGAACG
This sequence comes from Listronotus bonariensis, assembly GCA_014170235.1. NCBI lineage: Eukaryota > Metazoa > Arthropoda > Insecta > Coleoptera > Curculionidae > Listronotus > Listronotus bonariensis. The sequence goes on along the minus strand of JACEGR010003792.1, from coordinate 43,013 downwards.
AAACGTTTCCGCCAAATAATTCTTTCAGATTCGTGATCAGCGCCCCAAAAAACCCCCGTATACCAAATTTCGTCAAAATCGGAGTTGCCGCCGGTTTCTAGAAAATTACCAAAATAAATTTGTAATAGGTCTATTTTGATTTTGTCTTGTTTAAATTTTTTTGGTTTTTAGTACTTTAATTTAACTTTGGGGTGTACCCAAATAAATACCATCCATTAAATGAATCCGTCCGAACTACAGAACATATCTTCAACTTTGGGTGGTAAAGTGTGAAAAAATAAGCTTTTTTACCACTTCATATCTCAAAAGTTAAGACATTTAGGATATATAATGATGAACTTTTCATCTTAAAATCACCTAAGGATTCACACTCTAAAAAGATTTAAATCTAATACCCAAACACCTTGTATAGCTTAGATCTGGCCATACAGGAAGTGATTTTCTAAAATCCAGATATCTTAAAAACGGTTGTTTTTATGTAAAATATGTTAAAGAATAAGAATATTTATCTAAAAGTACATACAGAGTCAATTTGACATTAAATGTCAAATATGTTTGTTTGGTTATAGTGTCATAGTGACATAGATAACTGGTTGCTGTTGTATTTATTGTTTATATTAGAAAAAAAGTGAATAATTAGTTAATTTTTAGTCTTCCTGAAGATACTTCAGTATCAAGCAAAGGCAACCAAGTGTTATTTAAATTAACTGAAATTGATGCTAAACAATTATCTTTATTTAATAATATATACGCACTTTCTTTGATTTTGCGTTTTTAGAACAAGTTTCCTTTGCTAAAATGCTCGAAGCATCCCAGTTTATTCTATGATTGTTATCAAGAAAATATTATGAAATTCTGCGTTTTAAATGTATGATCTGTGTTCTTTTATGTGTTTGGCTAATGGTCTACAAGTTTCACCTATATAAAACTTATTGCATTCGCAAGGTATTTTATAAATGACATTTTTTGTATTTTCATTTAAGTTGTATGGTTTTGTTTTTGTTAATTGAGATCTGATAGTGTGGATAGAGACAAAGTGGCCCAACTTTGCTATGACAGTAAACAGATGATATTATGACCAACTTAAAATTAAAAATTTTCTTTATACAATGGTTAAAGTCTTTTTAATCTACTATTTACTCACAAATATAAACATAATTAACACGATTTTTACAAAACAATAAAGAAATAACGACATTTTTTGAAAAGGATGCCCTTGACGTCTCTATCTCTATCGGCTGTCAAATGAAAAGTTAGGCCACTTTGTCTCTATCCGCCTTGATACAAATTGACGTATGTTTGTTTGGATCATAATATTTTTCCATACCTTTTAGAGACACCCTGTATAACTGCAAAAAAAAACATCTCTGAAAATAGAATATAAAAAGTTGGCAACAAGAAGGAAATAAATGTATGATAACAGAATAGAGATTTTAACTGAGGAAACTCACCTTACAAATGCCACACCTCTAGGAAGACCAGTGTGTTTATCTTTTAAAACTGTTTTTGTACAATTTCCCCATATTCCTTAAACAAATTTTCCACATCTCTCTCCGTAACATCCTTCGGCAAATTTGTAATGTACAAATTGGAGTCTTTCATGTCTGTGCCTGGAGGTCTTGAGTAAGAGACTTTTAACCGTTTATTTCTGGAAAAAAATATTCATATTGATGCTGAAAATGAATACATAAAAGAGACAAAAAAAGCTTCTAAATTTATTATCATAACCTATATTTCTTCCATTCTTACCTGAAGTTGAACCCGTTAAGAACTTGAATAGCTTTTGTAGCATCCTCTTCCTTAAAATATTTAACAAAACCAAACCCAAAGCTGTATCCAGTCTTGTAATCACGCATAATCTTTATACTCTCAATATTTCCCAATGGAGAAAAAATTTGTGCTAAATCTTCTTCCGTAGCGAACTGTGGAATGTAATTTACAATAAGCTTGGTTTTGTCTAGGCCCCCAGAGCAGCTATCTCCAGCTCCATTGTTCTGGTCCATTATACCAAAGGTATTTTCGTTGAAATTTGTGGTTTCGTTATTTTGGGTGTTTGAAGCAAACTGAAAGAAAAATTTGGAATTTGACAGGTCTGGTGTTTTTTGTTTTTACCTTGACCATGGCCATAGTTGATCTATTTAAAGTTTAAAAAATAAAATGGCTGACAAATTTATTTGCATAATTCAAAAAATTTTTTTATGTTGTTTATTGAAATATTCAGCCCATGGAAACTTCTAATTTGGAAACTTTGGCCAAACAACAAGCTTATTGTAAAATATACTTACAGGAAATGATCCTAATTGAGTCCCGAACATTTCTGAAATTAAAAAGTGGGGTCATAACAAAATGCCGCAAAAGATACCGCTAAAAAGAGTGATTCGAGAATATCGTAAAAATTAAAGCAAAGACCAAAAAGCACAAATGGTTTTTCGCAAAAATCGTCTTCCATTACATAAGAAAAATAACAAACACGTCAAAAATAATGCCGAAATTTTTTTAGGTTAGACGTTCAGTTTTCCATTGATATTTTTCTTATTTCTTTTGATTAATGTGTAATAAAATTGTACAAAATGTGTATATTTAGAGTTAATTAATTTATAGCTACTTACTTGTACCCGTTTTGAAATAGAACTATACAAAAATACACAAAATATTTTGGAAAATCTTGTATTTTCCTATGTTCGAAACCGGTTTAAATATACGCCGGCGCTAGAACTTGTTGTTGGGCCAGGTCAGTTTTGACAAAAAACAATAAAAATATCTATTTTTAAAACTTTTAACTTACCATATTTATGTTTATATTTTTATTTTAAGTTCATTTGCTTAACAAAAAAATAAAATATGCCACTTGCTTTCGTTTTATCAAGATTATTGTACGGTTGGGACTTGACAACGAATCTGAAAGAGAGGGCATTACAAAATTGCTTTAAGTTAGAGTGAGACGCAAGGCTTACAATGTGTGAAAACAAAAAATATTGGATTTAAAAACTCCCATTCTGGTGTTAGGGCAGCTTGACACGATCATTTCAGCGGGCGGATATGATAGCCATAAAGCCGGCTGTCCATGAGAGCGGTTTTCCGCTCGCGGACGATAATTCAGGGTTGTGATTGGTTAGTGCAAATTTAAAATGCTTTTCCCGCCATTTTCGACGCGGATCCGCAAAAAAGTTGAGATGAAGTTAACTTTTTGCGTTTTCCACTAGATTGTGCGGATTTTTTAAATTAAAAGCCAGGAACTATAACCTTGAACTAGTTGATGAGCTTGATGAGTTGTTGCTTGAAGATAAGACAAGACGTTAAAGATCCATTTTAAATAAAAGAAGTGTTATGGACGACATTAACTACACTTATTTTAATTATTTACTTCAGTATGATTATTGGCGAAAAAAAAGATATTTATCCTACTTTTAATACGACCAAAAGACAAAATAGGAGGCACAGGTTTTGGGTTAGAATTTTTTTTTAGAAAGAAAAGTTCATAGCCAATATTATAATTTATTAAGTTAAGACAACATGATGATGACAAACACTTTAATTATTAAAAAATGTCAAAGGAGTATTTTGACAAATTGTTATAGAAACTTTGAGTCAACTATTAGCAAGTCCCACATAGTTCGTGAGCCAATAACTACAGGCGAGCGTCTAGCTGGTACGCTAGGGTAAATAGGTAACAAAAAAGTGTATGTGGTAAATAAAAGACTAAGACAAGCTATTAGCCAAAGTTGCCTAATTTGCTGGATTTATTATTATCCATTATCCAATCCATTTGCCATCCCACAGACAGATGATGATTGACATCTATAGTGACCTTCAAAACCGTAGTATCAACCAAAGAAAATTCTAACATACATCAATTTTAGGCGAAAAACCAATTCTAAAACGGTATTTACCAATCGGTTATGTTGACGTTTAAACAATGTATTATACGTCAAAGTTGTCACCAATTATTACCGCAGTTATAATTGGTTGAACGCCTAAAATTGCTGTATTAGAAAAGCCATAACTTTTAGGGGGCGTCCATAAATCACGCGAGACATATAGGTGGAGGGGGTCGAGGAAAATCTCACCAAATCTGGTGGAGGGTCTATGGAAATATCACGTAATTTTTATGGAGGTAGAAACAGAAAAAATGAACGAATTTTGGATGGAGGACCTCACCAAATCTCACCAAGGGGAGAGAGAGGAGAGGTCCAAAATTTGGGAAAAACATCTCACGTAATTTTATGTACGCCCCCGCTAGAGTATTAGACATATCAAAATAAGTAAGTGGAAGTAAATGGTGTGGAAAGAAGAAAGTTTTGGCATATTTCTCTGTCTTTGGTTACTTCCGGTTTAACCGGAAATGACTTCAATTTTTAGGAAAAAGAAACACCCTGTGTATTTTAAAATTTTCTGATTCCTGAGACAATTCTAAATAGACATTGGCCATTTTAAAAATGTTTACCCTTACTTGATTCTTTGAGAGCTGTTTGTAGAATTGCATCTAGGTACAGTTAGTTTTGTAAAAAATTCTATATTCGAAAAGTGCTTGTCTAAAAATTGTTTTATTTCTATCTTTCATATTAGTCATTAAAACTTTGCGATTGTACTTCTTTAACATCACCTAGGGTAACTAGATTATTTTGCGCCCAATCATAGCCACTCCGAAGCTATATTAAAAATGGTTTAAAGAAATCAAGTAGGCTTACAACGTTAGGAATCCAAAAATGATAAAATATACACGGCGTTCCATTTAAAAATTTAAAATTGGAACTATTTCCGGTTAAACCGGAAGTGGCTGGAAAGTGAAAAATATGTTTAAGCTTTCTTATGCTCATACCATTTACCTATACCAAGTCTCATTTTGATAATAATATGTCTAATATTCTAGGAGTTATGCCTTCTCTAATAAATTCGTTGACACAGGTCTACAAAATTTTATAGGGTTATTCCTAAAAAACACTTTTTAACTTCGTAAATGATTTATTTTCTTCATTTTTATCTTATCGATACAGAGTGTATAATACATTGATAGTTTTTTTTTATTAATTCTGTAACAAAGCAGGCCCGCACCTAACCTTTTTCCTCGGCCATTTTTGATATGTCGGCTGACCAAGTCACAACCATTCATAAAAATCACTAAATACTTTAAACATAATTAACGAAATAGAAAGTTTTATTTTAAATATATTTTCTTATTCAATGAATTATGTCCAATAAGTTACCAAGTAAAAACAATAGTGTGTAGTACCAAAGTCTGGTGTACTTTGCGGCCAAACCACCCCATCCTCTTTAAATTCATTCCCTGCTCATATTTTCATCAAATCTGCTTCTTTTAGGCGTTCAACCAATTATAACCGCGGTAATAATTGATGACAACTTTGACGTATAATACATTGTTTAAACGTCAACATAACCGATTGGTAAATACCGTTTTACAATTGGTTCTTCGCCTAAAATTGATGACGGTTTTCACGTAACAAAATAATATAAAGTGTTTTCTGCATGGTTAAATGGCTTTAATGTGATAATTGATAGATGATGTCTGGTGTTATGAAGATCCTTTTGTAAGAAATGTTTTTAAGTATGCAAGAACGCGCTTACTTTAAATTTTTGACCCTACTTTGTTGCTTCAAAGCAGTCCAGACTTAGCACACTTGATTTTATATTGGTAACGTATTTTTTATTAAGAAGAATATAAAATTTAGCATTTGGTACCATAAAAATGGTTGATTTTTCGATAAATAAATATAGAATAAAACTTTCTAAGTCGTGAACTAGACATTTCTTTATAATGCACACATTGCTCGCAGCCATCTTGGAAAAAGAAAGATTTTTTCATACTGTTAGTGTTTTAACTAGCTTCTTTTTAAAAAGATTAATGCCGCAGTTTAAATTGTATTTTTGGAAAATATGAACTTATAACTTATATTACAGAATTTCATTCGTGGCAAGGATTTGCAAATGGCGATCTTAAGGTTTTCAAATTATTTTATCCAGAAGGTTCTGCGCAGATTTGGTTTGAATTCAGGTAATAATTATTTTTGGAAATAAAAACGAAACACGTCAAGTTTTTCGTTCAATAGCGCATTTTGGCACTCATTGGAATTTAACAAGTGAAAACCGAAAAAGTGTGAGGATATACAACTTTGGTCTTTTAAAAGGAACACCCTGAATTTTATTCCATTTCTGGATTCCTCAGAAAATTCTAGATGTGTTTCCTAACCACGGCACGAAACTTAAGGGGTTGGTTTCTTATGTCTTTTATGAAAAAGAGTTCTAATAATAGAGAACTATTGCAAGCTGCCTTATTAAGCTCGAGAATTATTAATACCGGCCATAATTTAAAGTCATTGCAAATCATGTTAATAGAGAATTATTGCTCAGTGAAATAAGGCCAGGCACCATAAATACCGGCCCTATTTTGACATCTGAGCTTGCGCAGATTCATGGTAGGATAAGGACTCCCTTAATAAGTATAGTGCCTGGCTTTATTTATGTCGGTTTTAGGTCGTGCCTTATTTTGGTCTTATTTAACTTCGGAACAGTTCGTCTAACCGAACGGTTGCCGATCACAAAATCGAAAAGTTTTTAAAGGTAAAAATACACTAAAACCTTGCTTTTTCAAATGTATTTCTGTAATTGTGTTAAAAAATCCTACAACACAAAACAATAAAGTAAAACTACCAAATTTTTTCCCCATTTTTTTAGGTTAATAGTACTGCCAACATGATTTGCAATAACATTAAAATTATGGGTACAAGCATTATTTAAATAAGGCCGGTATTAATAATTCCCGGGCTTAATAGGGCCACTTGCAATAATTCTCTAATAGTACCATTAACCTAAAAAAGGAAAACAAATTTTGATAGGTTTTTTAAATTGTTTTGGGTTCTAGGGGTTTTGTTTAACAAAATTAAAGAAATACATTTGAAAAAGCAAGGTTATAATATATTTTTACTTCTAAAAACTTTTCGATTTTGTGGTCGGCAGCCGTTCGGTTAGACGAACAGTTCCGAAGTTAAAATAAGACCAAAATAAGGCACGACCTAAAATCGACATAAATAAAGCCGGACACTACACTTATTAAGGAGTCCTTATCCTACCACGCATCTGCGCAAGCTCCAGATATCAAAATAAGGCCGGTATTATTAGTGCCTGGCCTTATTTCACTGCGCAATAATTCTCTAATGTTTCGACTTGCTTTATTTCTAAGATACAGAGCGTTAAAGTTTGAAAAAAAGCGCTATTTTTTAATAGCTATTTATGTATCAAGGGCGTTACTAGGAATATAATGCCCTAAAGGTCGAAATAGCCCGAGGCTAGATTTCGACCTGATGGGCATTATAGTCCAGTAAAGCCCGTGGTGCATACAGTGCTTTATGTTTTACCGAAAAAAGAGTTTTTCAATGACTAATTACATTATTTATTCGCAATATAAAAATAAGTTGCACCTGTACCTGTATACGTAAGTAGATAATGACTGGTGTTAAGTTTGACTTTGATGTTTCTATCAGTTAGTCAGTTGGCATTTTTTATTTAACGATTTGCTCAAAATGGAAGAAATTCCACAAAATATAAGAGAAAAAGCCATAAAAGCGACCGAAAATCTTTTGCCAGTTAAATCAAGGCAACAGTATGATCGGGAGTATGGCATATTTGGTATTTGGAAAGATGCGAACGCAATTCTTCAAATAACCGAAACCGTTTTAATGGCATATTTTCAGGAACTGGTAAGTTATTGATTTTATTTTAATACAAATGTTTGTATAAACTTGATCTTTATTGTGAGAGAAATAAAATTGGATAAGCAATAAAATTTCCATATTAGCGCATTAGGGCATTATAAGCGGGCATTATCATAATGCCCGCTTATAGTGTCCTAAGTGTGATAGCAGGTATTATTGCTACCATAACATATTCCGTTCATTTCCGTATTACAGATCAATAATAGATGGGTAAAACATAAATATCATTTAAGAACCCTTTAACCAATTTAAATAAAATTTATACACTTAACTAATGTGATAATGTTCTTATAAAGCTCTGCCTATAAATTATTGGGGTTAGTGGCGTCTCAGTGGGCACCACAGTGACCAAACCAATAATATGGACAAAACAAAAATTTGTCGCTGACTTTTATTAAAAAAATGGTCATTTTCCTCATTTACTAAGGTCGAAATTTGTTTATAATTAAATTTTGGATTTTATTTTAGGATGGTTATGCCGCTTTTAAAAAATACACAAGACTTAAAAGTGGCGCCTTTTATTGATAAATCTGGAAAATACATAAAAACTCCATAAAAATTCAGTGGCATACTTTTTTCCTAGTAATATTAGCCAGGGTTTCACCGAGTCATAACTGGAGCCATAAAGTAACAAACTGACGGATAAGAGAAACCATGGCATGCTAAAATTTTCGTACCGCTTTTACGGCAGGCTCAGCGCTGCCTGGCGGCAGGCTTGTCATTTTTGCCAGTTTACACTTTAAATGCGTCGGTCGAAGCCTCGCCTCGTGTAACATCAGCGGTGGGGAGACACGTAAGCTTACTGAAATGACTAACTGGCGGTATTTCAACGATAAACGAATAAAATTATATTGGGAGTTTTCGCATGACCTGTCCTTAAATCGGCTATTCCATGATAACTCTTATAATTTCCTTACTCTATGCTGGAGCCAATAATCTTAATCTAGGTAGATTGTTAAAAGAGTCTTATTACATTAAATAAGTGCACTAAATTTTATCTAAATTGGTTAAAAGGTATTAAGGATATTTAAAAATACAGACTTTTCTTTAAAACTTTAACGTCTTGTATCTCAAAAATAAAGCAAGTCCGGGCATGTGTTTATAGAAACTTTTATCCACAAAAAGCATAAGAAATTATAGTAAGAACATTTTAAAAGCGCAAATTCGGTACCCTTTGAAAATAATACAAAAAAACATAAAAAGGCCGTCTGCAATCGGACTATTTTATACAAAGGCGCCGCTATCCTTTACAGCGACGCGCCGATACACTATGGGATAGAAATCCATTATTTTGGCCAAAAAGCAACTTTGAAATTTTAATGGCTCATGCTGTGTATTTCAAAGTAGATACTCCAAACTACATGTACGCAAAATTATAAAAGGATATGACGACTTTTATTGGGGTAATAAGAAACTTGAAAATGTATTTTAAGTAAACATAAATATACAACATTTAATCTAGTTAGTTTACTATTAGCCTTGTTTATTAAAAAAGTAAAAGAGTTTAAATAATAAGAGCTATTGTTGTGTTTCCGATGCAGTCTCGCGAAGTCTCGCTACTTTTGTCAAAGATTTTTGTACCTTTTTCTTTATCAGTTTTTGTACTTACAATTGCCTTCCTAGTTTTTGCTACTTCTGAGTGTAAGGAGATTTTTTTATAATTTACAAGATTTTCCATTTTAAAATTTAATATGTTTTGTCCTACACTGTATATCCTAAAAGATAAAAGCATTCTGATGAAAGATATGGATTCTACAGAATCTACCCAACAAAACAGTGTTTTTTATTTATTTTATACGTTAAAAAATAAAAAAGTTGGGGAGATGTATTTCTATTACGCTTCTAAGAATAATTTAAAATTATTATTCAGATATGGATGGTCATATTTCCGAAACTAATTGAGATAGACACATCAAATGTAGTATTTTTAAAACATTTTAAAATATTTTTTGGTGGTGATATAATATTCAGGGTATTCCATTTAAAAAAATCATACCTATTGTCGTACCCTGTATATCATATGAGATAATAATCATCGGATTACTGATTAGAATACTATCGAATTAATCAAACAAGCTGACATTTTAGTTTATTTTGTACAATAAAAATAATATAGTTAAGAGGGTGTAAATTTATAATAACATATAATAAGTTTAAGGTTTACAAAAAACATTTGTAATAATTTATAATATTTTTCCAGTAAAAGCACCTCATTTTAAGTTAGATTGATAAGTTTCAGAATTTTGACCAAAAAAATTAATTTCTATCCTATAGTGCGATGACCAGCTGCATCAACCGGCATATCATAAAAGAAATATAGCAAAGGCGGCCGCGAAGACAAGCATGCCGATTTATTTGCTTTAAACTTTTTGTGATTTTTTTTCTTATTAAAGAGCACCGAATTTACGTTTTTTAACTGTTCCTTCTATACCTCCTTTAGTTTCGTACGTCGCAGTTAGGAAACTTTCTGTGTGTGTGTGTCCCAATTACAAAACTGAAATTGTGTATCCTTACACTTTTTCGGGACAACCAATATAATAAGAATGGGTGTCAAAGGAATGCGTAGTTTGACAAAAACTTTGACGTATTTTGACGCTTTTTCCAAAATACTTATCTAAACTGTTATCAAATTTGTGTGACACTTATGGACTTACTGTATACATTTTATCCAATGAAAGAAAAAAAATCAAATAAACACAGTTTGTATTTAAAAAATACTTTCTTTTTCCACAATTATATAATTCAAAAAGCGTATTTGTTATCAGAAATAGATATAATTATATACATTAAGAAAAAGATGCGAAAAACAAGTAAACAAACATAAAACTTTAACATATACAGGGTGTTTATTCTATAAAAATTGTCTCAAAGAAATGGGAATAATATAGTTTAGCAAAAAATTGTATTTTTACATCTTTCTATTGGTTGTATGAATATTTGAGGCGTTATTATTTAAATTAAGAAGTGCAAACGTCGGATATATTATTTACTAATAGGATTAACACAGAAAATGATTATAGTTTTATGTATTTACCTATTTTTCGCCTCGTATTAAATTTGGAACATCATTTCTTGTGAATAATAACATTTATATATTTATAGCAGTTAAATATAGTATCTTACAAGGTATGGATTTATTTGTACAAAAGAAAAACGCATTTAAAGTGCCCAAAATACTAATTTTTGTCACGATTTTTAACATATTAAATACTCTCCGGCCTGAGCGATGTCTATAGTAGGCCGACGTATTCTCGTTTGCATTAAACGATGGCCTACGATCCGCAATTCAGGCCGAAATAATGTTTTAAATATTAAAAAAGCAAAAAATCAGTTGTGCGTTTGAACAGATAGAGAAGGCACAACGCATGTCAAAATATTGTCAATAAATGTTACATCTTCCTGGATAAACAATAAATAAAATAATTTAAATTTTAAGTTTGAAATAAAACATTTTTTGACAATTTTTTTGATAACAATCATATCCTAAAAAAGTTGTGCCAAAATTTTTATGTGAATTGTTGTAGTAAGTGTACAAAATTCGAGTTTCACCATTGGTATCTTAAAAACTGTAAGAGATAAGAGTTAATTCAATGTCTCGTAACACGCTCTCCATAAATTCAAAAATACTCGAATAATTTTGGAGATATTTGGAGCAAACATCCATACTATTTACCTGATTTGGATTCCTTTGACTTAAATCGTAATCGTCGAACGAAAATATGTTTTATCGTACACCAAAGTTACACTTGGTACCTTTTTTTGATTTTGAGATCCCAACGATGATACTTTCTTTTGTATACCCTGTAGATAGTGTTAGTTATTTCATATTAGGGAATTTAAGGGAAGATATTTATCTTGTAAACTTGATGGGGTGAAAAATAGCCATGAAATTGTAATTTATTTAAAAACATTGCCAAAAAAGCATGTTATGCGGGTCACCCTGTATAAAGACCTGTTAAAAAATTGCTCTATTCCCCAAAATCCAAATACCTTAACCAACACCCTTTTATTAATGCAGGCCAGTCAAAATTATGCATTGCGTAAGGAAAAATAATATTTTAACTTTTACGAATTACAGATTAACTTTCTTGCCCTAACTAGGTCTTCCTAAACGCGATTTATACTTTGACTATGCCTTAAAGCCAAACGATATCGGTACGCTTTGAAAACAATTTTACGAGGCTAAAAAACATCAACAATAATCAATAAACAATAAGTCCGAAAAGCTATACAACAGGAGTAAAATACAGTTTTTTTCTTTTCCAATATTTCTTTTTCTTCTTAAAGAATTAAAACATAGTATGGACATGATAAAAAAAAAAATCTAAAACGTAAAAAAATGCCGTAAAAGCCAACTATAAACCAGTTGTTTATATACAGGATATCCTAATATTTGGGAAGAATAATTCTAAATCACATTTCAAAGAAAATATATTTTTTTAACAAGGTACTTTAACTGACAACACTCTATTACCCCTATCATTTATACCCACATACCTTTTCGAACACCCCAGCTATATTGCTCACTAAATGAAAGACACCCCTGTATGTCGCATAGTTTTTCGGACACATCGTCAATAAAAAACACTTTGCTATATCCAATTAAAGAAAGCTAGGTAACAAGTCTCACATAACGATTTAAAATAAGTCTATGTTTGTTGAGTTTTAAGATATTTGGTCTTCATATTCAATTTGTACTTAAAAACCGACGTTAACGATGATTTTTAAGTGGATAATGCTGTCATTTGATTAAATATGGCTTTACATTATTTAAGATATGGATAATAAAGTCAAGCAGTATGGTTAACCATAGAAGCTTTTTTGAACACGTTTTTTAAAGTTTTTCTTAACAAATCTTTATAAGGTCAATTTGGCATTTTAAGAAAAACCATTCACCACTTCACTCTTTTTCTCTTTCTCTCTTATTTGGTAACAAATTGAAGCTACAAACACAGGGTCATCCAAATTAAGTATCCGCTATTGGTAACCTTGAGCAGGGCGCCGTACGAGGAAAGTGATTTGGGGGAAAGGGCAAAAAGGCGACAACTAAAAAAAAGGTGTCCAGGTGAAGTAAAAAGCGGCTTTGATGCTCACCACCAGCAAAAAACCCATCTTTAGCTTTTTTGACTCGTAGGAGGGGAGGGGGAAAGGCCCCATTGCCGCCTTGCGTATGGATCTGACCTTGAAATATCAAATGGCTTACCTTGGCAAACACTCTTTCCGCGGTCTTCGAGTAGTGCGGTTCACGTTTGCGTAAGAGGTCTACATAAACTTCCGGGTAGGCGATTGAGGGCGTCGTACGAACGTAGCCTCGTACCCTCGGGGATCGAGAAGATTCATGCTAAATTGGGGCTTCTTTCTTTTGGGGCTAAGCGCTGTGAGTGAAGATTCCTAAATCCTGAAGTTTTTACGTTTTGGTGTTGAACACATGGTGTCCTCGTATGGTCGAGGAGGTGCGCACGCCTTGCGGAAATACGTCAGTAGTGAAAGTGACGGTTATGCGCGATACCAGTAGCAGCCGCTGGCTTGACAGTCGCAATTTATGCATGTTAAGAAGTTCATCGCTGTTGTTGATGTTTACAAGTGTTTCTTATTCATATGCTAGGAAAGTCTCGGGAGTTTCGAGCTCGATTATCCTGATTTTCCAAGGACAAAGCCGGAAAGCTTATAAGCAATAGCTTATATGACCGGAACGGGAGAACTGGCGAATTGACTCAGTATCAGAGCCATAAAACAAAGAGATAGATGGATAGATACCTTGGCAAACTAGTAGCCTTTATTCCCTTTAAGATGGAAGAGTAAGTAATCATAATTATTAACAATTATTGTATTTTCGAGTTAGATAGAAAAATTATTTCCATAAATAAAACACCCTGTATATATTACGATTAGTGATGTAAAGGGTAATATTAACAAGGTAATGTTACCAGTAATTTAGTTAATATTACCGTGAGATCGGTAACATTAGAAATATTTGTTTTATGTTGCCCGTTCTATTCTCTAACCAAATCAACACGGCGACAATTTAACTGAAGTTCCTCCAGTTTTAAAATAAGTGGCTGCAGACTGCAGACATTTTAAATTTACCATCGTCAACAGCTGCAACCGAAAGAACCTTTAGTAATTATGGATTTATTTATCGGCAAAGAAGAAACAGACTTACCGCGAAAATGACCATAATTAGGTATAATTTATTAAATGAAAAAGATCAATCAAGAATAATAAAAGCTACTAAAGAAATTAAAAAAAAGAAGATATCGGTTTCGCAGTTCTCTCTCTCTATTTTTTCTTGGTTTTGGTCTCTTCAGGTCCAATCCACCACTCTCCCCTTCCGGACTATGCTTTCCAGGGCTTCGTCGGCGGAAAATCTGGATAATCGAGCTCGTAGCTCCCAGAAATTCCAAAAGAAAACAAACAATTCAACAATCGATGCAATGCATAAATTGTCGGCTGTCAAACCAAGACCTGCTACTGGTGTTACGTATAACCTTCACTTTCACTACTGACAGTTCCCATGGCACGCCCATCTATTTCCCGCCATTTGAGAAATACCTCGTTTTCACCACCAAACAGGATACCATCAGCTTATAGGAATCTTCGCTCACAGCGCTTAGATCCAGAAGAAAGATGCCGTCAATTTAGCGTGAATCTTTCCTTGATCCCCTGAAGGTAAAAACGTTCGTACGACACCTCTAGCGAAAAAGAAAGAAGAATCAGATGACGAGGTTGAGGATGATGATGAAGATGCTTTACTCCACTTTATTACGTATTCCATTCTGACTCTGACTAGTAAAAAAAAACATTCTTCTAACAATTAATTAAACACGGTATATTTAAAAAAATGCCAAATCGACCTTGATACATAACTTTTTGCGTACGTCAAACGGCAGCGTTGCCAAGTTGTAGACAAAAAGTTACCAATCTAATAATTAAGTAGAAAAAAGATTCTTCAGTCAATATATCTTAAATTTGTGTAAAGAAGATAATTCATATTTTTACGTAATAAAAGCTAGAAATGCTATAATGTACCTTTCTATACAGGGTGCGGTCGAAACAAAAGGATTATTGTATATGCTGGTCGATAAGTTTCTGTTGAACTGCTTAAAAATACGTCAAAAAATAAAAAGTTTTTTAAGTTACGTAGTTTTTCTATAGAAAATACTGCATTTTGGATAAAATATGTTCGTATACCTGAAGACGTGGTTTCGTAAGTCACCCTGTATAGGGTTGCAGTGCTTCAAATAATGTCTTTAAAGGACTATCTAGAAGAAAACAGATTTTTATCTCTTTTTTGGTCTACCTTTTTGTATATATGTCTAAAAATCATCTTCACATTTTGATAAACACAATTATGTACAGTGTGTCCCAGGATAGGTGTTACAAAAGGGCAAATGGACCAAAAATTTTTGAATTTTAAAACGAAATTTTTGGAAAACTGTTCGCATGGTTTAAAACTAATAAATACAACATTTTACTTCATTTGGTATTATACAGAGCGAGTTCCTTATACCTAACTAAAAATATGAAAAATGCCCAAAGGCTAACTACTTTTACTTTTAAAAATTAAACACAATATACAAGCAAAGTCGATTGATGAGGTAAAGTCACGACATTCGCCATATTTACTAGCGCGGCTGTGACGTCAAGTCGGGCCATTTTCGGCCATGTTTGATTTTAGGCAGATCAGTGGCGTAGAATTAAGGAAAAAACAAAAAAGAACTGTATGTTGTAAACAAAATTTATTGGATTATTTTAATAGGCATAACCTAAAACAAAAACATAAATGTGGTTTAAATATTGAAAATTAAAAATTATCAAAGCGACGACAGGACGATGAGGTACCTGGCAGAGCAAAACATTTTCCGTGGTTCCGTAAGTCAAAAACAATTTTAAAAACTTTGTATACAAGGTGTCCGCTAATGAAAGGTACACAGAAAAACCACAGATTCCTTATGCCAAAATATTAAGATTTTAACCAAACATACCTAATATCCAAAAGTTTATAACAAGGAAGAAACGGGGGGTGTCATAGTAAAAAGAAAAAGTAAATTTAGTTTGATAATTGTTCCCCCTTTTTAAATATTTTAATAAAACGGTATCTCGGGGTTTTTAAAAATTAGCTTTTCAGATCGAATATTAATTTTTGTGTGTAGACCAGAGGGCAATGGGTACACTATTTAAAATTCTCTAAAACTACCCAATTTTTTTTACTACTCTGTATGTATGTAAACTAGTAAGCTTCTCTATGCTTTCTGCACAAAAAAGGTATACTTAGTAAGAATCGGTTTTGACAACCGTTTTTAAGGTATTCACGTTTTAGTTGTTCAGTGCACCCGAAAGTTATAGTTATTAGTTAGCTATAATTACAACTGCTCAGATATAAATAGCTGATAGCTAAAAACTCCTGGATACCGAGTTTTATTAAAATGTTTAAAACATATCATAAATTATCGAAATGCATGAATAAAAAATATTTATATCCCTTTAACACCCCGTATCTTCCTTATAATTAACTTTTGGATATAGGTATGTTTGATTAAATTCTAAATGGATATTTTCACATAAGAAATCTGTGGTTTTTCTGTGTACCATTAATTAGCTGACACTCATCAGTATCGTATGTATATAAAAACACGAATGACTGAAAACTATTCGACTAAACACTATCAAAATCTCTAAAATAAAACGAGTCCGAACCAATAATATGTGAAGTCTCTAAACTAACCAAAAACATTAACAACTGGAAATCCTTTCAAAATATACAACCAAAATAAAAATGGCAAATTTCCACAGTTTTTACCAAACAAAGCTTCGACAAGGCACGACTCTGTCATCAGCTGATAATGCTACCAACTTTGAACAGAACTGCCAACCAAAATCGTAATTCTCACACCCTCACGTCCCTGACAAAAGCTATCACCGGTCTTGCTTATGTCTAAACCCTTCTCATAAAGAAACTCTGCCTTATACCTAAATAAAAATATGAAAAATGCCCAAAGGCTAACTACTTTTAGTTTTAAAAATTAAACAAAATTATATAAGTAAATTTTGTAGAGAATTAAATTTAATATCCAAATTTAAAGTTAACGTATAAGAGTAAAAAAATGTAATTGTCAATTTTTACATTACAATTTAAATAATGGGCAACAGAGAGCAAAATTTAAAAGAAAATTTTTCATATTATTAGTCATAGCTCGCCCTGTATATTACCAATCGGAGTAAAATTTTGTATTTATTCGTTTTGCATCATGAAGCCAGTTTCCCCAAAAAGAACGTTTAAAAATTTCAAAATTTTTGGTTCATTTGTCCTCTTGTAACACCTATCCTGGGACACACTGTATATATATTTTTTAATAGTGCAATGATTTTTTTAAAATAAATTTATGTGAAAAATAGCTATAACATACAGGGTGTTTTAAAACAAATTAGAAAAACCAAAAGAGATTTCTTGTTTAAAATTAAGGGTGTGTTGTTGTATACAGCTTGGGTCAAAATTTAATAATTAGGGAGATTTTGCGCTAAGATTTTTTTAGATTTATTACATAGGTAAACCAAAAAAATATATCATATTTTACAATTTAATTAATATTTATAAGTACAGTTCCTACCTACTATAAGAAGAGTTTAAAAATGTTGCGTTTTTATTTACAGTGAAAACATTAGTTACAATTTTTTACATCAACTTCAGTGAAAATAAGGCAAAACTTTTTAACGTAAATCGTATATATATATATATATATATATATATATATACGAGTATATCAGTTTATTAGGTTGATGGATCTTGGTAGGTCTTCAATAAGCTAATCAAGATTTAAAAACAAAATTAATAAACCATAAATGTTGTTAAATTGTACATATACAGGGTGTGTCTTCAGTAACTTAAAATACAGGATGGCCAACCATATTTTGACTAATTTTGTTCGCAAATTATTTTAGAACAAATAAAGCTATCAAGATGCGGTTTTTGCAGACAGCCTTAGATTTTTAAAAGCTTTTTTTTATCATATCTTTGCCTATTAAAATAATGTCAAAGCTTAGACCTCGAACCGGAAGGTAAATTTCTAGGTCGAACGTTTATAAACAGAGTTACCCAAGAATGCAGGGAGGAAGTTAAGAAAAAGAAATTAGAAAAATATTAGATAAGAAGTAGGTAGTAAAAATGAAGTCAAGTATAAAGTTAAAAGTTTCAGTTAAGCCCCGTACGGGCTACCCCTAGTGGGGGGTATACCCGTACTAAATTTAGTTAGTTAAATAGTTCATGTAGTCTAGTTTTATAGTGAAAGAAAAATATACTTTTTGTCCACCGGTCTCATGGTTCCAAGAAGATAGTTCCATATGGTAGATTTGTCCAAGTGACGTTAAGTAGCCCTATGTATATTTCAAAACTCTACGTCACAACATAGCAAATTTTCTTTGTCAAATAATACTCTTAATTGTCGTGCCGTCATTTTTTTGGGAGTCAATAAATCCGTATTTTTAAAATAACCATAGCCTATTTTACATTTTTTTAAAGGAGAAAGATTGAATTTTAGGAATATAGAAATACAGAGTGTATACTTAAGTTCGCACCATATGGGAAACTTTTTATTATTGATTTTACGAAAAATAGTTATTCCTTATAAAAAGTTTTGCATGATCTAAAACCCAAAATTCAATCATCATATATTAATTATTTGCAGTGGTATACGAGGTATGTCAAAATTCTGAATTTTCTCAAGGGAAAAGTACCTTTATTTTTAATAATATCGATATTTTTATAAGAAAAGTAATTAGAATTAAAAATTACTTAGAAATATGCAATTTTAACTATTAAAAAAAGAACTTCAGTTTTCATCATTGGGAATTTGTTATTATTATTGATTTTACGAAAAAAGTTATTTAAAAAAATTGCATGGCCTAAAACCTAAAATGCAATCATCAGATATTAATTTTATGAAGTGGTATACGAGGTATGTAAAGAAATGTGATTTTGCTTAAGAGAAAAGTAACTTTATACTTAATAATATCGATTTTTTTGTATAAGAAAAAGATGTTTAGAATAAAAAATAGCTTTCAAATATAAAAACTTAATTATTTACATTTTGAACAGTATTAACATTTTTTGATATACCTCGTATACCACTGCAAACAATTAATATCTGATGATTGAATTTTAGGTTTTAGGCCATGCAGAACCTTTTAAAAAAGAATAACTATTTTTCATAAAATAAATAATAATAATAAAAATCCCCATTATGAAAACTGAACCTAATTTTTTCAGTAAATAGTCAAGTTTGCATATTTGTAAGTAATTTTTAATTCTAAACAACTTTTCATATAAAAAAATCGATATTGTTAAAAATAAAGGTACTTTTCCCTTAAGCAAAATTCACACTTTTCGACATACCTCGTATACTACTGCAAAAAATTTATATCTGATGATTGAATGTTAGGTTTTAGACCATGCAGAACTTTTTATAAAGAAATGACTTTTTTTGTAAAATCAATAATAAAAGAGTTTCCTATATGGTGCGAACTTATGTAGACACGCTGTATATACACAGTGTTTTATTTAAAATAATATAGTAAGTAAGTAAGTAATATATAGGAAAATCGTCCATTTTGTTTTTGGGCTAATGGAATGCTACAACAAAATGGCGAAGATATGATAAAAAACTTAGGCTAAACCCAAGGTTAGTTTATATTTATAAGGTTGCGACACATCCTCAACTTTTAGGCGGTTCGAGGTCGAGGACGCAAGGAAGGGCACTCCACGGAGAAAAGTTGGCAAGACTGGGTAAAATCAAAGCTAAAGATCAATCCAGTGGCGTCTAGAATTTGCGCATTTCATTTTGCATTGTTTTGGTAGTGATATTTGTTGAAAGATGTAATTCCAAATGTTTTTATTCAAAGTAAAAGAATTTACAACCTAATAATAATTAAAAACTGTTGTATAAACGGTTGTTCTACTAATACGATAAACTGTATATCTCCGGCACTGAACAACATGGCCGAAAAATGGGAGATGTGACGTCATAACACGTCAAAGCAATATGGCCGAATGTCGTGACCTTATATAGACTGACTTGGGGCTAAACCAAGCCTGTTTGGCAAAACAGCATCTTCATTAACTTTATGTGTTCTAAAGGTATTCTCGCTCAAAATATGGACGACAACCAAGGAGATTAGCTTAAGTGTTTTTATAAAAAAATTAACATATTATGTTAACATAAACTTTTTCTTATAAAAACTTTAGAGATCCATTCTTTAAGTAGGTATTATAGATTACTTAAGAAACACCCTGTAGAAATCTTTTAAATAACTGAATTTAGTTTACCATTTATTTTTATCAAAACACAACATTTACAAGGTAAGTTACACGTATTCCGTAAAAACTGGACTTCTGTACACATTTTTCGTAAGACAAGTACTATACAATATTATTGTCTTATTTTTTCATCCCTCCTTCACCCAAAATGTAAACGCAACATTCTTTAAACCTTCTCAAAATTTCATTATACATTTTTTATCCGTCAATTATCTAATCGCCTTGTCACTTTTTCACGCCCAACTCTTGGGATATCAAAAAGCCCTTAATTTTATATAATACAATAGATATTTTGAATTAACAATTTAAATACGTACTTTACCTTTATTTCTTACACTATAAGTGTCCATTTCAAAAACAGACACTCTATGCCCATGCATTTTTCTCTCTTCTCCTCAAAATTCACTCGATGAAAGAGTCTTATTTACTCTTAACAAGAAATATAACACAGTTTAGCTACCCCAAAATTCGGGGGTTATTTCCCCCTAACCCGAATTTCATAAAAATAAGTTCTTTTCCTTTCGATAAAATGTCACCCCCTGGCGCCGTGATCTCGTTAAGTTTTTGCATTAAATTAGGTCCTCCTGGAACCCCTGGCATTCCAGGGGCACCTTGCTGGGGCTGGGTAGGTCCCATTGGACCCCTACCGTGGGTATCACTTGGGGAACTCCTTTATGTTGTATCCGCTGATTTTGTCCGTAATTTTGTTGGTTGCTTTGGCCGTAAGGTTGCTGGTTGCTTTGTCCAAAGGCTTGCTGGTTGGTTTGTCCAAAGGCTTGCTGGTTGGTTTGTCCAAATGTTTGTTGGTTGCTTTGGCCGTAGTTTGACTGGGTTGGTTGCGAAGATTGTCCTAAACCGGTGAGGCTAGAAAGGAACCCTCCCGTTGAGGTGTTTTGCTGCGGCTGGTTGGATTGGGTTGATTGGACTTGGGGCTGGTTACCACCTGGCCTCAGCATCCCTCGTAGCCTCCCCTTGAAATGAGAGGAGAAAAATATGGATTAGGAAAAAAATTAAGTAAAAATATGTTAAGGCCAAATTGGTAGTTTAAATATTTTATTTGTTTACATATTAAGGGTAAGAAAATGGCACGCCACTACATTTTTCTAAAATAAAAATATTTTTTTAACTTCTCATTAGATTTGGAACAAATTTGACCTCTTGACTTTTTTTTTATTTGATGTACGGTTTTCGCGTAAATAAATAAAAACCAATTCTATACATGGTCATTTCGTATCGATACGATCAAATTCTCGAGTAAAAAATCACTTTTTTATTTTTAAATTCTACTTAAAAAAACATGAAAAAACTTCATATTAAACTTTGTCCTAAACGTCTTAGTTTTCGAACTACAAGGTGTTAAAAATTTAATATACGGGGTGAGTCGGGAGGAACGCACCAAACTCCAGGAGTGTATTGTACACGTAAAACTAATTTTAAAAATTCATATGTTCTTATTCGATTCTCATTTGTTTTCAAAATATCGCGTAAATAAAATGTTTTAAAGTTTACCGCCTTTTATTACAAATGATAAGTACCGGTTGTTTGGTCCGTTTTGTTGTTCAGACATTTGTCAGTTTCAGTGTTTTTGACGCGTTCATTTTCATGTTTGTACGAATATATACGAAGTCTTATAAAATACCACACATCTATTCAAATTTCGAATATGCAAATACGGTTTTTGTTTACGGCTTCTGTAATGGAAATGCTACAATTGCTGTTCAAGAATACCGTCGACGATTTCCACACCGAAGAAAACCGGACAAAAACGTATTAATCAGAGTTTTAAACAAACTTTGCGAGACCGGAACCCTGCCCAGTAGTAACATAACATCTGAACGAGCCACTCGACAAGGTTTAGATGAAGTAGAAAATATTTCGAATTTGGTAGAAGATGATGCAGCGACCAGCTCACGAAGAATTGCTACTCAATTGGTCATTCCACAAAAAATTTACCAATCGGTTATGTTGACGTTTAAACAATGTATTATATGTCAAAGTTGTCAACAATTATTACCGCGGTTATAATTGGTTGAACGCCTAAAATTGATGTTTGTTTCTGCAATAAAAATGTTTAACCAACTCTTATTTAATAAAAAAAATACAAGCAAAACCCTTTAAAAAACAGCAACTATTAAGTATATTTATAACTAATTATAACTTATCTAAAAACTTATCATATCTTATACCAAGTTCCTAGCAAAAAAAGTGTAATTTTTGTGTAAAATATTTAAAAAAAAGCATATTAAAATGTAAGTAAAATTTTGTTTTTTTGCTGGGACAGTTATGTTTGTCTTTGTTCAACATTTAAAATATATAAACTAAAAAAGATTTATAAAAACATGCTGGTAGACAAGCGACAATAAGGGTTAATTATACAGGGTGATTCAAAAATTGATTACGAAACTTAAAGGGGGATTCTACATAACAAAATACCAGTAGTTATACAGACAGGTCCACTGTAGCAGAAACATTAACAAACACTTAGGCAAATTGGCTTACATTCGTCTGACTCGAGCGACCGTAAACAAATCTTGCAATAACGATGCGATAAATGTGGAAGGTTTTTGAATATTTATTTTTAAATAAAATATTATTTGCTTTCTTGCAGCTGCAGCCATTGAAAATACGTGATAAGTTCTATTGCGGACGGTAGTAAATTCATCAGTTCCCTGCCTATGTTTATAGTAGCATGGACCTGTCTGTATACAGTTTTATATATTTTTTTTCAAAATTTCATTGGTTTTCCAGTAACAATCCTTCCAAGTTCAATTTTTTCACGCTTGTTTTTTAAATAATTGTTTGCTTAAGTTAAAACTGATATGACTTATATACGAAAAATAAATTTAGGACTTAATTTTTAAGAATAATTTACTTCTAAACGGTTAGATTTTCAAGTCCAATAAACAGTACGCTTTTTAAAAGCATTTGGATTGGTTTTCTAGAATTCTTGCTAGAAAATAGTGTTATGATGCTTGACAAGTATAAATTGTTATATGGTAGCACCCTTATTAAATAACACTAGTGTGTAAGTCAAGGTTATTTTATAAGTTTATATTTATAAGGTTGCGACATATCCTCAACTTTTAAGCGGTTCGAGGTCGGGGACGCGAGGAAGGGCACTTCACGGAGAAAAGTTGGCAAGACTGGGTAAAATCAAAGCTGATGATCAATCCAGTGGCGTCTAGAATTTGCGCATTCCATTTTGCATTGTTTTGAAAGTGATATTTGTTAAAAGATGTAATTCCAAAGGTTTTTTATTTAAAGTAAATGAATTTACAACTTAATAATAATTAAAAACTGTTGTCTAAATGGTTGTTCTACGAATACAATAAACTGTATATCTCCGGCACTGAACAACATGGCCGAAAAATGGGAGATGTGACGTCATAACACGTCAAAGCAATATGGCCAAATGTCGCGACCCTATATAGACCCAAGATCGTTTAACTAGGTAAGGTTGCCTCGTAAACCTTGCAACATGGCGGACCATACGTCACATATGTATTTTGCTCATTATTTAAAGAAGTTTTTAACAGTGTAGTAATATTAAAGGAAATACTTTTAAATACTGTTAATTCTAGTTGTTACCGTAATTTCTTTATTTCCTATTAATAAATTATTTAACAATGATTATTCTAGCTGATTTTTAAATATTGTATATCGCACTCTTTCGCCCTCATAGTATTATCCGTCTAGACATCCTAGTTGGCGCCAAGGAACCAGCAGTGCGGTACATATGTGACGTAATGAGGCAACCTTACCTAGTTAAACGATCTTGATATAGACCGACTTTGTGTATAAGTTAGGTTATAGTATTTTGTAGAGGTAATAAGTAGAGTAGTTTAGAGGAGTCTGATTATTTTTAGAATTATGTGGAAAATGTAAAATTAGGTATATAAGGCTGGAGTTATTTAATGGAGGTAAGTTAGTAGTTAGTATTTGGTATAGGTGAGTGGTTGTTTGATATAAGTAATAGGGTTAAGATGGTTGAAATGTAGAGATTACGTTGTAGTGCTGTTATAGTGGTTTTAATAAAGTGTTTTAGTGTTCTCAAGTGTTTTAATTATACCCACGTAGCAGAAAGGCATAGATAACCGTAACAATAGAGTAACTATTAAAACGTAAAAATTATGACAAAAAAACATTAAAAAAAACAAGCATTAAAAAATTAAACTTTGAGGGGTTGCAACTCGAAAATAATTTTAAAAAATGAAGCTGTACCATTATTTTAAGTTTCGATTTTTGAATAACCCTGTATTGGCAAAAAAGCTAAAAAGGTACAAAAACTGAATTATCCAAACAAATTTAATAAATATTTCTATAATTTATGTTTCTTTCTCTTTCTCTTTTGTCTTTCATGCATAGGAGAGATATATCACGTTATCTCTACGAAATGGAAACAAAAGCATATGTGTGGATTTTCCCATAAAAATCAAATAAATATCAAATTACCATTCGTTCATTCACGCTTTGTATTTTTTTACCTTACACAAAATTGTCTTTGGGCTATAATTTCACTTTTCCTCCTTTTAGGTTGGTCCCACACTTACTCCCTTCGAGGCCGGCGCGAGGCTGTAGGCGATTCCCCTTCACTGCCTACGTCTACCTTTTAATTTAATTAAAATTAAAGAAGAGAGATAAAATATTAAAGGACGCGATTTCCCGGTTTAATTTAGGAAAAAACTTCGTATCAACCTATATCCTAAAAATGTCTGTTTGATAACGAAATACATATAAAAAATTAATATCTAATACACAACTAACATATGACTCCAAAAATACAAAATAAGGAAGAAAATCGTATTTCTTGAACACTTTTTTCAGATCTCACGAAAAATATACACAAACATTTTGTTTTTTTATGGAAAATCCACCAACATAGCCCTGTCCGATCTTCTTGGATGACTCTGTATCTATTTGTCGACTTTTCTACATATATATTTATTACTAACTATATCTACATGTGTAAACAAACAACTAAGCACATAAAACAAAAACACAACATAAAAATAGCAATAACAAAGCAAAAAGGGGCAAATCAGAGATAACAACTTATTATAGTTCAACAGTTTTGGCAATACGTTTTTATATATCGTATTCGGTTCCACTGACAGGTACTTTTTAGTAGTAGATCTTATCCAACTTTACTCTGTCAACTTTATTCACTGTTTCAATGCTCAGTAAACCTCGGTCTGTTCTCCTAGCTCTTACGTAGCAATTGCCATATGTAACAACCGCCACTGTAGCTAAGCGCCTCTACTATAAAAAAGAAGAAACGTTGCCAAAGTGTTAGAGAACTATAAAAAGAGGCGGATAGGTTTAAGGAAAGCGAGAGAATTTGGAAAGAGAGAGAGAGAGAAAGAGAGAGTAACAAAAATACCTGTTGGTGCTCGGTAGAAGTGTTGTTCGTGTTCGACATCGATGCTTGAGTGTTGTTGAAGGATGAGTCTAACTGAGAGGAGCTATACAACAGGTGGCAGGCATCTAGACCAACAGACAGACAAACGGACAACGGTCAGGCAATGTGGCAACGCTGCGCTTGATCAGCGAGTTAGCGAACAGAGATTTTTTTGTTGGCATGGTATAACAGTGTCGTTTGAAATAAAGGTGGAATTTTATTTTAATTTATTAAAAAGTCGTTCAGTTATTTTCCCTTCTTTTTTTTTAAAGACGTGGAACGTGGATTTTGACCAATTTTGGTTTACTGACTTTTGTTTGGGGCTCCGATCATAAATTTAAATTTTTTGGTGCTACGTAAAATACAAATTTGCAATTTAATGAAAAAAGTCCAAAATAAAATGTGAAAAAAAACAAACAGGCTGTTAAAAGGAGAAGAAAAATGTTGTTTGGTAAATTTAGTATGAAATTAAGAATAGTGTGTAATAAAGGGAATATGGTATAAACAAGTTGGGTTTGATTTTCAAGAACGAATTTCGATTTATGATCAGCACCCCACAAAACAGTAGTAAACATTAGTCTAAATCGGTATGCAGCAATCTTTTGAGGCGACTATCTCATTTTTTAATAATAACCATGGTCTAAGATCCGAATAGGTAGCGATATGCACCCATCTGTTTACAGAATAAAATCTATTATACATGTTATTTAAAGAAAGGTTTGCTACAGAGTCGCCTAAAAAATTTAGGTAATAAGATTTTATTATTAAAAAAAATAACATCAAATTTTTGACACACTTTGTATAATGGCGACCCCTATTTTTATAAATATATTTTACTGCTTGTTAATAAAATATTTATGTTTAAATAATACAGAATGTACCAAAAAACTGTAATACATTTTTTAAAATTTTTAATTTAAACAATTTTCCATGACTTTTTTATAAAACTGGCTACAAAAAAATATTAATATATTACTACTGTCTTGCAGACTAAAAAAAAAATTAAAAACTCTTATTATACAGGGTGTGGCAGAAATTTTGAGTTAAGTTGTTTTAATTTAAATATAGCCTTGACCATAATTTTTTAGGCAACCCAGTTATATAGTTAATATAAAATAGTTTTTATCCGGTAAACAGATGGGTGCAGGTAGCTTCTTATTCGGATTCGGACTATTATAAACTGTTTAATATAATTTAGATTTTAGTATAAAACAAGAAATGTTAGATGTACGAGATAAATCGTATATTTTTGCTGAAAGTCCTTCAAACAAATGTAATTAATTTTGTATATTTAACAACCATTTCAAACTTTTTAAACAGAAAATCTCGAAAATCTTCATTGTTAATATACACATATTGCTATTTTGAGTCTTCAGCAAAAATATACCTGCGATCTATTCAGAGAAATGGAGAGAGATAGAGAACTCGCTTCGACCACTGCGCATCCCATTTTGCGGGAACGGCATGGGCGCCGCCATATTTACTCCTATTTTCCTGGATTTGTCAAAAGTAATTTACACTAACCTTATTTTCACTATATTCCGCCTTCTTTTTGCACAAAATTTTTATAAAACACTAAATTGCCACACAATATTTTATAAACACCTTTTAAAAAACCTGTTATTTATTTATTTTACACGTTTTTTTCATTAAATTGAAAATAATTTACCCATAAATGCTGCAACCATAAATACAATATGTAGATGTATTTATGGTTGCATACACGAGTTTGTTTAAAGTAAAGCTTTTGAATTAATATAATTAATAATAAAAAATGTTTTTAAAGGGTTTTTTGATGTTAAATGAAATATTGTGTGCCATTTTAGTATTATAATATGAATTTTGTGCAAAAAGAAGGGGAAATATTGTGAAAATAACAGATGACAAATGACAAGTAGTGGACATCCATTGCGGCGCCCGGTATTTGCCTTCTCGCGCATGGTAAAGCGACTTCTCCCCCTCTCCATTTCTCTGGATCTATTACATCTAACAAAAAACAAACGTTATTTCTTTTAGTAGCTGATTTTTACGTGTTTTTTGTTTAAAAGTGTATGTTTTACAAAATTCCACCCCAATAATTTAGTAATTTAAGTTTTCGATTACCGGCATACACATTTCTCACTTTGACTTAATAATATTGTGAACACCTAGTATAAAAAATACATTTTGGGAATTTTAAAAATATACATTTTTGGGAAATTTAAATTTTGATTGGGTTACTTAACATTGGGAAATTTGGTACATAAAACAATACGTGAAGTGTCAAGGTTTAAAAAGTATGAATCAAACAATTTTCTAGGTTACTCTTATAATAATAAAACAAAAACATTAAACAAGCGAGTAGCCTAGAAATGCAAAACAAATTCTGAAAAATTTAATATTTAAAGAGAACAAAATTTTAAGACGGGGATTGATTGATCGTTTTATCAGAGAAGTAGTTAGTAAAGACAAGTAAAAAGTTAAAGTTTGAGTTAAGCCCCGTACGGGCTACTCCGAGTGGGAGTATGCCCGTACCAAAATAAGTTAGTTCAACAAGTTAAGTTGGTCCTAGAAAATGCAAAGTTAGTTTTAATGGTCCACCGGTCTCATGGTCCCAATAGATAGTTCCATATGGTACATTTGCCCAGTGACGTTAAAGTGAACCCTGTATATAAATTCCAAAATTTTATAACGTCACATATGGTGGAGGCGCCCCCGTTTCCAGTGACCTTTGTGAAACGTCGGTTATGGTAAGCTGTGCCCGCCCCAGTTCCAGTGCCCTTTGTGAAGCGATAGGAAAAGTCGCTTATGGTACGCCCTTCCTACCCCTCAGTTTATTTGTGGAAGAAAATACCATATATATGGTAAAGGCGTCCCGTTCCCCGGAGAAGAAATGTGTGTGAAAGGACGAAGATGGGGAAAAAATATGTTGCGTAGCGTAGCTGCAAGGAGGTAGCAGCGTAGCTACAAGAAAAGGAAGATAAGGTATATCTTCAGTTTTCAAATATGGCTAAATGGTGTTAGCCAGAAGTGATAAAGAAGAATATGGAAATAAATTTATTTGTGTCGAAGTTGTATGGTACGTCGTGAAGACGGAGTTCAGAAGCAGCATGAGGCTGCATTAGCACTGGAAGCCGCAGCTCTAGTATGGGGAAGAGCTCTGAAGTATGGTCTTGAATGGTGGGGTACAAGACAGTTAAGCGGCCCTGAGAAAGCTCAGGATATGGGTAAATTGGCACGCGGCTGCAGTAACCTGATGTAGAAGAAGAAAATGGGAATGAAAGGCAGACAATGGTACGTGGAGAAGTACGGGACAAATGGCCAATGGAACGCACCATCAAAGACATGGACAGGCAGGCAAGGTGGACGCAATTTTTTATAAAGGCTAGTATAAGAAAAATGTGGAATATTAGGTTAATTTCTAAGTATAAATATTTAAAAAAATTTGATTTTCTTTTTATGTAAGAGATATTTTTTTGTTTTTAAACTATCCAATAAATTTAAAAAGAGCAAAAGATAAAATAGAAAAAAATCACCTAATTAATAATACATGTAGAACATAGTTAATTATTTTCTTTCCCACTGGTATATTAAATAAATCATTGAATTACCTTTTTAATGGTTCAACGTTTTGCTGACGAGACAAGGCCAAGTTCACTTTTATTGTTACAGGACAGGTCAGTTTTAAATAACACAAACTTTTTTTTCTTATTTAGCTGTTTGTGTAGTACGTAAATATCTAGTAAACTTAAAGATTATTAAAAAAAAATACAATTTATGAGTAACAATAATTAGGTCATTTTTGTCTAAAAAATAATCTTACCGTTAAAACTATATTTATTTAAAGTACCTACTTAAAGAAAAGCTTAAAAAGGTTTTTAACAATTAAGCTAAAATCTTATTTGAACTAATTATTTCAGCAAAAACATCTCTAGAACTTTTTAAATAATTATTTTAGATAATTTATCCGGAAGAATTTTTTAAAATTTCAAAAAAAAGAGTCATAATGTTAAATATAACCTAAATGAATTATTTTTTAGAAAAAAAAACTATTTTTACATTTTTTCGTGCATTTTTTGAAAAAAATTAATTGGAAAAAACAAAAAAATTTAATAAAACGTTAAGATTATTTACGATAAATATAATTTTTATAATAAGTAACATAATGTTAGGTTTTAAATATTTGTAAGCTATATGGAACTATCGTTTTTCGATAATATTGCTAATTTAAAGTAGTAAGTTTAAAGTAAATTTGTCTGATTTCTAATAGCGTTGTGGGTCCAACGCTTTCAGGGAAGGGGCATATGTGAACACCTAGTATAAAAAATACATTTTGGGAATTTTAAAAATATACATTTTTGGGAAATTTAAATTTTGATTGGGTTACTTAACATTGGGAAATTTGGTACATAAAACAATACGTGAAGTGTCAAGGTTTAAAAAGTATGAATCAAACAATTTTCTAGGTTACTCTTATAATAATAAAACAAAAACATTAAACAAGCGAGTAGCCTAGAAATGCAAAACAAATTCTGAAAAATTTAATATTTAAAGAGAACAAAATTTTAAGACGGGGATTGATTGATCGTTTTATCAGAGAAGTAGTTAGTAAAGACAAGTAAAAAGTTAAAGTTTGAGTTAAGCCCCGTACGGGCTACTCCGAGTGGGAGTATGCCCGTACCAAAATAAGTTAGTTCAACAAGTTAAGTTGGTCCTAGAAAATGCAAAGTTAGTTTTAATGGTCCACCGGTCTCATGGTCCCAATAGATAGTTCCATATGGTACATTTGCCCAAGTGACGTAAAGTGACCCTGTATGTATATTTCAAAATTTGTTACGTCACAATATATTTGTTTGTACTTCACTGAATGTGGTTTTTAGGTTATAAATTTAAATTAAAGAGTAGAAATGTGTTCATAGCCGTAGTATTACACCGTCTTTCTTCCATGCCAAAAATTGCGCAACTCAATAGACAAAATACATGGAAAAAATGCACATCAAAACATTTTTAAGGTAAAAAGTTGATCTTGGTACTTTTGATCTCGTGTAGTATTATACATCACCAGGGTTTACATGAGACGCTCGTTTAAAGTATAGACTAAATAAATTTTTTAGTGAAACCAGAATAGTTAGAAAATACTAATTTGTTTATAGACCATTTAATTTATATATTAATAAATTTAAGTGTTTTGTCTATTAAGCAGGCAATTCAGTAAAAGAGGTAGAAAAAGTTAGAGCTAGCATTTGGCAAACCGATATATAGTGCAACTTCATACATTGAAAATACATTCTATAAATAGCTCAAATATTTATTTAAATTAAACATTTTATTAAGATTGATGATTTACACTGTAATTCATAAAAAGTGTTATTTATTATCAGAAAAATTATTCATTTATAAAACTTGATGTCATATTATTACAGATACAAAGTATAAACATGTACAGAGTGTTTAAAAATAAATGGGACAAGGATTTATGGGATATTCTTTTACCAAAAGTATAAAAAAAAATATTTTATAGTCAGTGTCCAAATATCCCAATAGAGAAAGTCCCATGGTTTTTGAAACACCCCGTTTAAAGAGTTCACTTCGAAAAATTATATATTTTGGCCACAGACTATTTAAAATTTTAATTTTACCAGCAAAGAGTATCCTGTTTAATTTAAAAAAGAGCTATTTATAGAAACAAATAAAGCTAAAAACTTATTTTTGACATATTCCCATAAAACGCGATTGGAAATAAGCCAAAAACAAATTTCTTTACATCACACGCTTGCGAGAAAAATACACAGAGATACAGAGTGTTTGTTTTTACGGATATAGAAAATTAAATACTTTAGTGTATGTAAAAAATATTCATAATACATAGTGGACATCTGAAACGTACAATATTCTACAAAAAAAAGTATGGTGTTTAGTGGAGCTAGAAAAATATCAACCCTGTTGAAATCAGTAACAAAAACGTGATATTATATTGCAACAACCTTTTTACTTGTCAGATTTGGCTCCTTTTGATTTGAAGCATAGAGTAAGGAAATTATAAGAGTTATCATGGAATAGCCGATTTAAGGACAGGTCATGCGAAAACTCCCAATATAATTTTATTCGTTTCTCGTTGAAATACCGCCAGTTAGTCATTTCAGTAAGCTTACGTGTCTCCCCACCGCTGATGTTACACGAGGCGAGGCTTCGACCGACGCATTTAAAGTGTAGACTGGAAAAATAACAAGCCTGTCGCCAAGCCTGCCGCAAAAGCGGTACGAAAATTTTAGCATGCCATGGTTTCTCTTATCCCTAGGTATGTTACTTTATGTTTGAAGTTATCTCTTTTAAGAGATATAAAGTTTGATAGGTAAAACATTTTTCTAGCTTCAAGAACTGTATTTTAAAATAAAAACATGTAATGAAGTGTAGTTTTTTTTCTAAAAAATATATGTAAAATGACAAATGATACATTAAAACACATGTAGTTTGTTTTTTGAGTAGCAAGTGTGTGATGATAATAAATTAACCTAGCATAGTATTTAGCAACAGATTGTGTACCACAAAAATACTTCTTTTCAAAATCATAAAAAAATACAACCAAAAAGTATGAAAAAAATAAAATTTTAGTAACTCGCTGTTTTCCTAGGTATATCACGATTTTAAGACCTCAAAAAACAAAATTTAACAAAAAAATTATACCACGACGATTATTTTTTTATAATGATAAAAACCTTTAAAATACACAACTTCACGTACCTTTTCCCCTGTTTTGTTGTCCGCTGCCTGGTCCTCTCATTTGTGTTTCCCTGGGAGGTGGTGGGGGCCCCCTAGCTCCTGGACCTGCCCCTCTTGCAACCCCCTGCGTTCCTCTACCTAAAGAAGTATTACAAAGTTCTTATTAGATATATTTGCTTATTTACTTACTGGTATCAATAACATTAAAAAAACAGGAAATCTTGGTAAAAATACCTCCTCTAGGAGCTCCCGAAGTCTGCCCCTGGTTCGCCTGCCCCCAGCACCATATTGATCAGGGGCTTCAGTTAAGAAGTTAGAGGGAACCAAGCCTCGGACTCCGTCGATTTCTGCCATGTAGAAACCATCGTCATCCATTTCTCCATAGACATTTATTATTTGTCCTGTTGTGAAGCTTAATTCTACCTGCAGTTGGGTTTAAAAAAAATATGGGTAGAGTTTATTTTATAACGAGAGATTTTTTAAATATATTTTATGAATAAAAAAATAAAAAGGTTATTTCATCTTTGATTTGCAAAACTTGGCCTCTTGTTGGGCCTGATTTAATATCCTGTGATTGAGATACCTACATTACCCTACTACCTACGAGAAAAGAAGATATATTGTGAATCTTTTTGATGAAATAAGAACTATAAGTATTTTTTTTCAAAAGGGTTTATAAATATATTTAGTTTTATTAAAATACTCACATCTGCATCAACATTGGGACTTAGTTCTTGGGGGTCATAATCATACAGAGCAACCATTCTCTTAACAGGCATATTTGCGCAAATATCACCCCATCGATCTCTACTCTGATTACCATCCAATTCCATAACCATGTTGTGAGGAACATAACCTCTTCTACCTACAAAGAAAATGAAATAAATCAAAAATGATTTAAATAAAAGTTTTAATTTTAAATAAACTATTTTAAATAATCCTAACCCACGTAAAATCAACTGCTTACCTCGACATTCCCCCCAATAAAACCCGTCACCATCCTTGTCACCCCAAACTTTGATTGTATCCCCTTCTGAAAATGGGAGTTCTTCGTCGCAAGCGTCCGGGTTGGGGGACATTGTGGCTGGGTCGTAGTCAAATAGAGCTACAAAGTAGCGAGGTCTCTTCTGAGGATTGGGGGATTGTTGGGGTTGTTTTGGGGATTGTTTGGGGATGGTCGCATCACGCCTTGCTGGTTGCGGATTATTTGGTTTTGGCGTTGATTCGGTGTGACTAAAATATTATTTAATAATAACAAAAACACTTTTTATTTGTTAGTTAGTGTCCACATTAAGACGAATGTATATAATTTGGGCTTTAGCACACATTTTTAATTTTAATGACTTCTTTCTGTACAAATAGACTTTAGCTTTTTAGCTCAGCTGATTTTTTAATATGTTGTTCTCCTTCCTCTTCTGGATAGACCCTGGGCTGTCTGGCTGGCGGTAGTGGTTGCGTTTATTAGTTTGCATCCTACCTGTACAGATAATAATCCAATATTTTGAAAACATTTTAAGAGAGTCGATTTGTCACCAATGTACAGCGATTGTGATAATTCCCAACTTCCCAACAAGGATGAAACACTTGTCACCGTCTTCATTGTGACCCGGGATTATCCATTTATTTGGAGACTCCGTAATTTTAAAGTAACCAGCCAAGTAGTCGTTTTTACCAGGTTATGTATTTTGTTTTTCTCTGTCATTAAAGAGGTTTTATGCCCTAGAATATATATATATATATATATATATATATATATATATATATATATATATATATATATATATATATATATATATATATATATATACTTTTCTTTAATTTTCTTGGGAATAGGTTTATGGGTTTGTTTTAAATTAAACTCTTAGTGACGTTTCGCCTATCATAGCAGGGTTTTTCAAAAACTTTTTTATTTTTAAGTGGAACCTCGAAATTCATGTTCACTGGTTGAAGATTTTAATGCTAGTTGAATTCGATAGACACCTTGATGATGCCCCGATTGACTGTAAATATTCTTTCTGTATCCCAGAACTAACAAATACAGACAACCGGTGCCATCTCACCAAGAAATTTAAAAACAATCAGCCATAGCATCGAGAGGTTAAAGGTGGTAGGTAAAAGTGCGCCATCTAGTGGGCGGTCAGTTTCCTTATGGTTTGTTGGCATAACAGTATGTTGCATATTTAACTTTTGTCATATACAACTAGATGGCGCACTTTTACCTACCACCTTTAACCTCTCGATGCTATGGCTGGTTATTTTTAAATTACTTGGTGAGATGGCACCGGTTGTCTGTATTTGTAAGTTCTGGGATACAGAAAGAATATTTACAGTCAATCGGGGCATCATCAAGGTGCCTATCGACCTGAAGCGGCTATGACAAGTCTTAACGAAGACGAAACACGTGTCGCCGTCTTGGTCGGGCCCGGGGTATTCCATTTTCTTTTGGAGACTCCGTAATTTTTAAACAACCAACCATAGTAGCCGAATTCTTACAGGTTATTATTTATTTATTTGTTTTTGCAGTCATTGATGAGCCATATGCCCAAAGAACTTTACCCTTTTATTAATGTATTTATATCAAGGCTCAAAATCGCACTTGGCATTTTCAATGCTATCTAACTGGTGTTAGATGATTGACAAGTCAGTCATATATATACAGTCGTCCCCCTTCTAAGTTCTGAACCGTTCGACATATTTTGATGAAACTTGGAACGATAATATAAGACCAAGGTCTGCATTTTTTTACATATCAGTGAGAACCTCTAAATGTCAAGGTCACAGCTAGGCGCCAACGCAACTGCTACCGCCAGCCAGACAGCCGATGAACACCCGAAAGAGGAGGGAGAACAACATATCAAAAAAACAGGCAACCGAAAATTCTTGTTTTTCCGACGTTGCTACCTCCCGGACTATCCAGAAAGTACACACAAAATGACTTATTCAGGTACATTAGTTAATTTACACTTGGAGACGGACAGAGATTAGACTTTCCAAAACGTTGTATTAATAATAAAAATAAAGACAATAAAAGTTAAAAATGAAAACGTACCTTAAATTAACCAAAATTGTGTTTATTTTGGACACTAATATATAAATAACAAAATTCTTTGTTTTTAAGTAAAAATACCTATAACAAATTTCTAAAATCAGCTCTGTCAAAAAACTATTTGCACTTTAATAATAAATCTATTATCTATTCTAAAGGGTACGTTCTAGGTTTTTATTTACACCCTACTCTAACAAACTAGCTCTGTGATTTAAA
The DNA here is from genome assembly GCA_014170235.1 of Listronotus bonariensis. Taxonomy (NCBI): domain Eukaryota; kingdom Metazoa; phylum Arthropoda; class Insecta; order Coleoptera; family Curculionidae; genus Listronotus; species Listronotus bonariensis. Next base: position 7,617 of record JACEGR010003792.1, on the reverse strand, counting down.
ATTTATGTTGAGGGTACCTACCTCTATTATTTTTGTTTAAACTTATTATTTTTTAATAACCTATCTAATTTATTAATCATCTTCCTTATAAGTGCAGTTTTATTTAAGACAGCCACTAACTTACATAATAAGGAAGGAGAGGAATAAAGGAGATATGATACAGGGTATTCAACGAGAACCTGACAGGCCGCTTTTTGAGTCTAACTGTACTTTTATAAAAAAAAAAAAATATGGACAATTTTATCAAATATTCATTCTTTTTATATATTTTCAAAAGGCTTGTAAGGAAAAAAATAATCTTTTGACAACTATACTGTGTGTTAAAAACAACTTTTGGAAGTATTTTAAAAACACAATAATAGATTTAAAAAAACTGATGACGCCATTGTATTCTACCTAAAAGTTTTGTAAAAATTCGTTTTAGCCCTTTTAAACAGCCTGGTGTATTAGTTGTCAGTCAACTAATAAATCAAGGGTAGGCATCTGTAAATAAAATGTTTCAAATACTAGAAATAGAGGGTCGTAACAACTTTTTGTAGCACCATTCGTTTTACCAAAATTGCTTAGGATCGCGAGAACCACAAGGTTCTATCTGTACTAATAATTATTATAACAATTTCAACAAAAAAATGGGACATCTTGTACAGCTAGTGTCAAAAAACTGCCTGTATAACCCTGTACATAGTTCGTTTTCGTGTTATTTTGTACTATTGTGCATTAGTAGTATAACTAAGTGGGTTCCATGACCACCGCTCTCCCACTCCTACAATACCTTGTTGTCCTTGAGCACCTTGATAATACTGTTGTCCTTGTTGCCCGCTGGCGCCAGCCACGTTCTGCTGAGTTTGTCCCTGATTCTGTCCTTGTCTCGGCTGGTTGCGATTAAACCGCCTGTTTCGAGCATCAAGCATTTCATCCTCAGACATGTTTGCGTCGTAATTTTCTTTTGTTATTTCTGTAAGCGATCGGGGTGCTAAAGATTTGATCGGGGAGAAAATGTTTGGCCTAAGCGGTTAGTAAATTGGGATTTTGGACACCAAAAAAATCTAATTTTTTAACTAGTTTGTGAATGAACAATGCAGCTAATTTAAGATTAATAAACGTCACAAGAGTCTACGGTTTGTATTTTGTGATATTCGCATAGAATTGAATATCACCACAAACTTTATAAAATTAATAACTTATCTTGTTTTATATATATATACTACGTAAACTCTTTTTGTTTAATTTTAGGTATTCAAACCATATCTACTTGTTCTATTATTTAATCTATGTAAATAAGGTTCTTTTAACTTAATATCTTAATAAACATTAAAAAACACTATTGTTATTTAATAAACGTAAAATAAGAGATAAGTCTGTATTATCAAGGTAATAGAACCTTTTAGTTTTTAAAAAATTGCAAAAAAATGGCTTCTATTTTTTCTATAAAGCGCGCTGTACCAAAACTAACCACAGTCATGCCAAATATTTAGTTTTAATGAAAACCATTATCAATATTCTACATCAGTTTTTGTATACCTTATAAATTTTTGCAAGATATAAACAAGTAAAATAAATATATGTGTACCAAAAAAGAAATATGCCAATTAGGTTTTAGTGGTTAGAACATTACATGTTGTCTCGCTTTAGACCTCCTTTTCAGACATTGACTTATTAAAATTTCGAAATATATTCTGTGGAATGCATACCCGCTAATTAGCTTTCACAAAAAAAAATGAATAGATAGGCGAGAAATCGTTTAATGGGCGGAGTCACGCATAGCTTCGCCCACTAGCACCTATGGAATCCACTGTCTATCCTTTATATGTCTATGAACACATATATTTTTTAACCTTGTTTTGGTTCTTGCGATGTTACAGAAATGTTCTTTATGGATATTAAACATTTGTTAACCTTATCATTGAAAGACATATTTAACAGCCGACTTGTGATAATTTTATTTTTAATAACAAGTATTTCTTATGTTTTATTTTTTTAATAGCTTGGGTACTAAGACTGCCAAGCCTTCGTGAATTATTTTAAGATAGCAAAAAAATAAATGGTAAAATCTGACTCTAAAACTCAATAAATAACATTTCTGTTATGTTTTGGATAATAATAAAAAAAATAATGCCATGCTTTTATTTTTTTATCTACGTTACCTATTGAAGGAATACCACTTTGCTGTTGCCGATGTGTTTGAGAATTTGGAAATATTTCTTTATCGCTTAGATTTTCTTCTGGTTCTATAATCTAAAAATTAAATAATAACTTACAATGCATAATATCTACAGACTAATCTAAAAATCATCATCCTTAAACAAAAAGTCAAAAATATAATTTATCTTGTTGGAAATTCAAAATTTTAGTGCTTGCAATTCGTGTTACCTGTTGTCCTTGACCCTGTTGTTGATTTCTGGGCATTTGTTGTCTAAGATGCGCAGGCATTACTGCGCTGTGAGGTTGTTGTCTTCTAGTAGGCCCGCCCCTCAAGACGCTCATTGGGATAGGCGTGGGAACGCTGTCCGCTGATTGGCTATCCCGCGCTTTAGTTCGAACTGTGACGTGGCGCGGGTTAAGACCTAACAGCTTGGAGATATCTATTAGGGCGTGGTCACCTGAAAGATGGGCAAAGCTTAGTCATAGAGTTAGGGAATTAATAAATTTTCTTAATAATAATAGTTAATAAATAAGGAGTGTCAGTTACGGATACGGTTGAGTATTTTAAGTACCTGTAGGGCTGTCAACATCTGTAACCTTTTTTCCATCAGCGTAGACTGCATAACCTGTTATGCTTGAACCTGGATGGTGTGGTGTTAATATGGGGTGCCATGTCACCAGCAGCGTCCCGTCTTGAGGCCCTGAAATAGATTTTATGTTATTTAGGGAACATGGGTGAAATGTAGGATAATATATTGAAGTAGGATTAAAATAGATAAAATTTGAATTACCTGGCTCTACTAATATGTCGCTGGGAGGGTCGGGCAGTCCTTTAGGAAGCGTCCTAAAATCCGTATGAGCAGCAGCGGGCATGGGCAGTTCCTCGGCCAAATTTGCCACATTTTGGGCGGAACGATGGTGCTTGGCCCTCACTGTTACCCGGTATTGGGTGTTTGGGGCAAGACCTATAAGAACAAGGTAAATAAACGTGCTTTTCAATTTTAAAAACTTAAAATAAAAAATGTATTTACCTGTTATTGTGTGTCTGTAAACCCCTGGTTTAACAGTACGAACTTCTACATTGTTCACACACACCACATGCTGGTGGTTGGAATTGGCCGGCAACCAGCTGATTACAGCTGAGGTAGACGTTATGTTGGTCGCGCGGACGGCACTGGGTCCAAGCTGATGAGTGTCCCGACCAATAATCATCGTACAAGCTGCGTCACGTGACGTGCGACGATTGGCTGTGACGGAACGCACACTGATACGGTGTGGCTGAAAGAAATATTCAAGAATAAGTCAGCGCTTGAGTTGTAACTGTAGAAATACTCACCCTATTACTATCAACTCCTTCCACCAAGGCTCTAGTCCTCTCAGTAGCCTTAATCGTAGCCTTTAAGACTCCATCAACATATACATGATAGCTTTCGATCTGGTTCCCTGGTCCAACGTTTTCCGGTGCTGTCCAGCTGATCAGCACGCTCTTATTGAGCTGTCTTTCCAGAGTCAGCTGCCTCGGAGCTGGCACTAGTACGGAAAACAGCAGATCAGCTGTGAGGTGAAACTCTAAGATCAGTCTAGGTGCCTAGGAAGCTTATTGGTGGCCCTTTTTGGTCTTTATAAGCGTTGTTTAGGGGTTTTGTGGAAAAAATACGGAGCTGTATGTGGTTAATTTAATAAAATGTATTACTGATAATAAAAAGTTTTATTATAATTATTTAATTTCAATTATTAATTTATTACGATTTGTACTGCACTGATGTTGTTTTGGATTATACCTCTGCTTATTTTTACGCCGTATTTTTTCCAACCATTTAGTCAGCTCGCTTGCAAAATGGGGTCAGTGATGACGTGTGGAGAATATTAGACAAATAGAGAGAGCGACATTGAAAGCTTGCAAGAGCGAGAAAGAATGGAAAAGAGAAAGAGAAGAAGGAAAGAGAGATATGAAATAGATAGAAACGATATCGAAATGAAAATTGATAAATGAATGTAAAATTTTGCTAGATGTACAGGATGGACTAAACAGGGTGATCTTTGTGAATTTCCTCATACTTTAAAAAAATGTAGAATAGTCATATTGTTTATTATATTCTGTGGAATTTAAAAAAATACCAAGAAAAAATATTTAAACTTAAACAAATAAATATTATATGAAGGTATCATTTTCTTTATGAGTTGATTTGAATTTATTTTAGGCAACAACAAGAACTAATTAATTTTATATGGGACCATATCACTACTTGTAAAGAAGAGTTTAATGATTTAAAATTAGGTTCTAGGGAAAAAAACACAAGTAATATTTTATTTCTTTTATACAAAAAATCCGCAAATGTCTCTGTTTGACCACCCTGTACATACCACATGGGTTGCTTGTATATGAGTAAGGGCCTTAAGACAAGTATTTAAAACATGCTTTAAAATTATACCAAATATATAAGAAAAAAAATGTAAAAAATCCTTAAATTTAAAATACTGGATCAAAACGAATTTCATTATTTTGATCAAATTTAAAAATAGTACACTTGTTGAAATTTAAAACTTGGATGTGTTTTTTATTTTCAGTTTTAATAAAAAATTAAAGTGAATAATACGAGACGATTGCTTATTTTTTTATGTTTTTGGACAAATTTGTTGTTTCCTTAATTAGGGTGCTGTATGTTTTTCATTTTTTCCAAAAGTGTATTATATATTTATTTTATTTAAAAGAAAGAAATTTAGTGGAATAAAAATATTTCTAAACTATAGGTAAGTATGCAAAAGCAAAGCTATCCTACCAAGCTAGTAACAATAAAAAATATTAAAGCAAGCTCAAAAACTATAATATGATCACCAAATATAATAAAAATGCCTACCACCAGTTTAATACAAATTATATTATTAATGTGGCAAACCTCGCGTTTTATATGGATCGCCTAAGCCCGCCACACACACCGGGGAATCTGCAAATATATACCTGAGCAGGTAAATCGGGGCGTGTATGGGACAAAACTATGCAGTTTTTTTTTACCTTTGCAAGCGACCTGATCAAGATCAAAAATTAGTTTCTATAGTGACAGTATGATGGCCTTAAGATACAGGCATACCTGCACAGGTAAACTTTTAGTCGACCAGAGTGTGTGTGCTGGGCAATATACATACCGGGTGTTGCTCCGTCGAGCGGGACATAGGAAAACCCATGTAAAATTTGAAGTGGTCCAATATTGGCTCCCCTAATTATTTTAGGAGAAAATATAATAAGGATTTTTAAAGACCACGAAAAGTTGTACCCAGTGTACAAATTTCAGCTCTTCTTAGTCCGCCAGCTAAGAGATAAATGCTAAAATAAGCATTTCATATCTTCTTACCCGCCTTGTATTATTAGAAGAATTATGATAAAATACTAGAAAAATTATTTATCCAACACTTACATATAATATCTACATAATTGACCAGATTTTGAGGATATAAAGTGTACTATAAGTCACTAGTGAGCTAAAGTACCCTTTAGCTCACTAGTGAATTATAGACAATACAAAATTTTGTTGCTGGTGTTGACAATGACAAGTAACAAATAATGGATGACGTTTTCAAATTATTTTCAATATTAAAAACGATTTATACGAAAGTGTTGGATAAAATTTTGTATTAGACACGTGAGTTATTACATATAAGTCACTTAAGAAAATTACCTTAAACTTTTCTTGCATGACTTATATGTAATATAACTCACTTATCTAATAAATAACTATTAACCTCTTACTCTCAAGTTGTCAGATCAATGTCACATTATTCTTAAATAATGAACTACTTAAATTAAGAAAAAATCACTATTATAAAATGGTTTTACCAGGGAAATAGTTATCGAAGAGTAGCGGACATGTTTGCAGCCTATTTTCCCAATAGGCCAATACCAAGTAAATCGACAATAGAACGGACGATAAAAATTTGAAACTACAGGCACAGTAATCAATAATTGCAAATGTGGAGAAAATCGACGTGATCTTTCGCCAAACGATTTTTTCTATGGGGACATTTAAAAACTAAGCTACCAATAAAAAATATGAAAATTTAGTCCAGCTAAGGAATGCTATTTCCGCTGAATGTGCCAGAATATGGATGTACCAACTAGCCAACGTAAGAAATGAGTTTTATAATCGTTTGGGTTATTTTCTGGCAGTTAATGGAGGAATATTTGAGCATTTGATTAAATCGTAATATTTTCGTCATAAATTGATTTCTAAATATAGAAAAATTTGTTTTATTGTCTTGCGTAACTGTGAGTGCATCTGTTGGAAATAGCTGTAAAATAAAATGAAATGCGAGGATTCTTTTTAAAATTCCCGTATAAAAGTGTTCAGTTTTGGCAATGACATTATAAATTAATGATCTAAATTTTCACTGATAAATCGATATGGTGTTTTAATTGTTGATTTCTAGAGTATAGGGTGCATAATGAGATACTACGTTTCAGAAGTATTAAGCAGTTTACTCTTTACTGGTTGGTTGAAAAATGCTCAAATTTTCATTTTAGGTGGAACTTACTGTTCTTTTCAATAAATCCTAATAGCATTTTTTTCTAAAATAATTAGGGAGCCAATATTTGACTACTTCAAAATTTACATGGGATTCCCTATGTCCCGCTCGACGGAGCAACACCCGGTAGATTGGTTTTACGTAATTATTTTTGGAGATCAATAGTTTTCATAAACAATACTTGAGTATTGTCTTTAAAACAGCTTTAATTAAATTAAAGTATAATGGACTTTGTAAACTACTACTATTGTAAAATTTAATCCACTACAGGAGCGACAATTCAACTAAACTGTAGTTTCCTCTTCTAAAACTAGAGCTGACTAAAGTATACCTAAGACATTTATTTAACAAAAAAAAATGAGTATTTTGTTAAATAAATGCGTATCTAAACGCTTAAGAAAAAGACTAAAACGGGCAAAAACAGCAAAAAATATGTTAAAACTAACATAAAACAAATGTCAAAAGATAACTCTAAAAATTGTAGGCAAAATGTAAGAATACAGACCCTTTTTTTACCATAAAAACAGTTTGACGCAAATTATGTTTTTTTTTAAGTGACACCTTGTAGATTTATCAAGAAGTTAATTTTTCATTTCATAGAAACCTGCGGCAACTCCGATTTTAACGAAATTTGGTATACGGGTTTTTTTGGAGCGCTGATCACGAATCTAAATGATTTTTGGCGGAAACGTTTCGTTCTCGAGATATTCATCATCAAAGTTAAGATTTCAACTAAGCTTATTTTCACTATAGTCCCCCTTCTTTTTGCACACAATTCTTGTTTTAAAGCTAAAGTGTCACAAAATATTTGATTTTCACCTTTTAAAACCCCGTTTTTTTACGTTTTTTACATTATTTTTGCGTTAAATTGCGTAGCTTTTCTTTGATAATGCGGCAACCATACATACACATAGGGCGTCATTGCACACTGGGATTGAAATGATTTGCCCAAAAGCT